>PVLA01008613.1:0-86128 GCA_004027455.1 Hydrochoerus hydrochaeris | reverse complement strand
TTCATATGTTTCTAGAAATCTGTCCATTTCCTCTGTGTTTTCCACTCTATGTGAGTAGAGATTTTCAAAGTAGGTATTCATGATCTTTTGAATTTCCATGGGATCTGTAGTAATTTCTCCCTTTTCAGTTCTTATTGCATGAATTTGGATTTTTTCTTTCTTTCTCTTGATAAGGTTAGCTAGGGATTTGTCAATTTTGTTTATTCTCTCAAAAAACCAGCTTTTTGATTCATTGATTCTTTGTATTTTTTTTTAGTTTCAATTGCATTGATTTCTGCTCTAATCTTTACAATTTCTTCTCTTTTATGAGCTTTGGGTTTAGCTTGCTCTTCTTTTTCTAGATGCTTGAGATAGAGCATTAGGTTGTTTATTTGTGCTCATTCTGTTTTCTTGATATGACAATTTATTGCTATATATTTCCCTCTTAAGACTGCTTTCATTGCATCCCACAGATTACAGTATGTTGTTTCTATATTTTCATTGAATTGCAGGTATTGTTTTATTTCTTCTTTAATTTCATCTGGAGCTCACTGGTTGTTCAAAAGGCTGTTATTTAATTTCCATGTATTTATGCAGGTTTTACAATTTCTTTTGCTATTAATTTCCAATTTCAGTGCACTGTGGTCAGATATTATGCATGGTATGATTTCAATACCTTTGCATTTATATAAGAATATTTTATGGTATAATATATGGTCTATTTTGGAGAATGTCCCATGTGCAGCTGAGAAGAATGTATATTCTGATGTGTTTGGGTGGTACACTGTGTAAACGTCTACTAAGTCCATTTGCTTACAGGTATGATTCAGTTCTGTTATTTCTTTGCCAACTTTTTGCCTAGTTGATCTATCGCTTTTTGACAATGGCTGTTAAGATCTCCTGTTATAATTGTGTTCTTGTGTATTTGGTTTTTCATGTCAATTAGTATCTGTCTTATATAATTGGGTGTTCCTGTATTTGGTGCATATATATTTATAATTATTAGTTCTTCCTCTTGAATTTTTCCACTAACAAGTATGTAGTGATCTTCTATATCTCTTTTAATCATTTTAGGTTTGAAGTTCACATTGTCTGCAAGTAGAATAGCTACCCTTGCTTTTTTTTTTTTTGGTTTCCTGTTGCATGAAATACTGTTTTCCATCCTTTGACTTTTAATCTGTGAGTTCCCTTTTGGGTCAGATGTGTTTCTTGCATACAGCATATTGTGGAATCGTGTTTCTTGATCCATTCTGTCAATCTATTTCTTTTTATAGGTGAATTGAGGCCATTTATATTTATGTATATCACTGATATGTACTGGCTCGACTATGCCATGTTATGTTCCAGTTGTTTCTTTCTGCTTTTCCTCTTAATTAATTGCTTATCCTACATGGTGGTTTCTTTCTGTTGTTGTTTTGGGGATTGTGGTCATTTTTATGTCTGTCTAGTATGTCTTTCAGTACTCTTTCTAGGGTTGGTTTGGTGGACATGAATTTCTTCAGTTGTTCTTTGTCATGGAAGTATCTTGTTTCTCCATTAAATTTGAATGAAATTTTGCTGGGTACATCAGTCTGGGTTGAAGGCTGTTTTCTTTCAGGGCTTGAAATATCTCACTCCAAGCTCTTCTTGACTTGAGGGTTTGTGCTGAAAAGTCTGCCATGAATCTAATGGGCTTTCCTTGATAGGTGAGTTGTGTCTTTTCTGACTGCTTTTAAGATTCTGTTTTTATGCTGTGTGTCTGAGATCTTAATTACTATGTGTCTGGGTGTGGATTTATGTTGATTGTGACTGTTTGGCTTTGTATATGCCTCACTTATCTGCATATCATATTGTTTTCCCATGTTTGGGAAATTTTCTGCTATTATTTCTGTAAATACTTTACATATGTCATTTGGCTGGAGTCCTGTATCTTCGCTAATGCCCATTATTCTCACATTGTTGCTCTTGGCATCATCATGAAGCTTCTGGATTGTCATTTCATGCTGCTTTGTTATTTTTAACAAATTTTAAAGTTCTATCCTTTCCTGATCACTAACTGTGATCCTGTCCTCAAGGTCCAAAATCCTATCCTCAGCTTCCTTTAGGTGATTTTGCACACTTTCAATAGAATTTTTTGTTTTTTGGATGTCTCTTTGAGTTTGTTTCATGAATTCTGCTTGTTTTCTATATTGTTCATTCAAAGTTTCAATCAGTTTCCCATGCTCATGTACTTTTTTCTCTAGTTCTTCTTTAGCTGCATTCAACAACTCCTTTACTAAACTTGTTATTTCTATCTTTACATGGGAGAGTACTTCTAATTTGATTTCCTCGATAGCCTGATGGAGTTGTTTTTTTTAATTCACTGGCTATCTTTCTAGAGATTCTTGGTGTGTCACTTTTGGGGTCCTCTATTTCAATGTCTCCTATACTTGCTTCTGGTGAACTATGTGTTTGAGAGTGCATTTTGCTTTTCTGTTTGTCATTTTCACTCTGCCTGATGTTTTCTATGTGTAGGAGGGGATCACACACACTCTTTTCAGACTCACCAAAGTCTTACAGTTAGTTGGAGGGGTTTTACTACTAGCCTTATTTATCCCCTGTACATGTGTGCTTTAGCGGCATACTCACTACACTGATACAGTTAATCCACTGTAGTCCAAGGTTCGCCACCTGGGTGCAAAGTTCCAAATTTTTTCACACTAACTGGAGCCTGCTGAGATCTTCTGATGTTCCAGGTGGGAGGGCGGGCCCAGCTGAAGCAGTCTAGGGCAGTTTTCAGTCTTAGGCAGGCCTCCTAGATATTCCTGGTGGCAGTGCGGGCCCATGGGGGAGTTTCCCAGCAGCTTACCCTGATGCAGGCTTCCCTTAAAATGTTTGTGGACATTTCAGTCCTTAGCTGCCTGGCTCCAAAGCAGAGTGGCACATGGCAGAGGGCAACAGTTCATGGTTGTAGAAAACAGCAAAAGCAACAAGAGCAAAAAGGAGGAGCAGAGTTTCCCCTAATTGATCTGGAGGCATTTTCACAGAAACAAGATCCTGAGCATCTCCGATGATGAAAACAGCAAGTTCACATCAGGGAAGAAATTAAAACAGCTCCTCCAAGAGAGCCAGTGGCAACAGGAGATACAACAACACCCAAAGGACCAACACCTCTTCTTTTCCAGTTTTCCTTTTTATGTTGGCAGCAACCCTCAGGTGGGAAATCTGTACCCAGGCACCACACTGACTAGGTTCAACTAGTTGCTACAAGTTGATCACTAGTTGTCAATTCACCACAATATCTTGCAGCCTTGGGAGAGACAATCATCTCCTGATGTGGGCCGGATCTCAAAACAGAAGCCAAAGCAAATACCCTATTATCTGTTTAGTTATATCCTGTTTCAGGTTGCTCAGTACCTTACTGACTTGTTTTGTTGTTTTTATTTACTTTTTAATCACCTTATATAATTCTGTTGCCTTGTTTTTGAGTTTCTCCTCATCCATGCTCCATGGATCTGATCTTATTTTAAAACTGATATAGGAGAATGAAACTCCCAACCTACTATATCCAATACTAAGATTTTAGACACAAATTTGAATTCCTAGCTGGATTTACAAAGTCAGATTTGACAACATTGGATCCCTAATCTTAATGGCAACAGCTAGTTGACTTATAGATGCCCCTCTTCTGTGCAGGGTGTGCTTGTACCTTGAAACTATATTTTCTTGCTTTTAAATTGAGAAATAATTAGGAAAATTACCTCACATAGTTATTTTGGGAGGTAAGTGTGTTAGTATGTGTAAAACCTCTCACATCATGCTTGATTTAAAATAAGTTTCATATCAATGTTTGCTAGAATTTTGATTATTATTCCTTCTCAATTAAACACAGACTTCAGCACTCAGTAGTATCTTACATCTGTCTTGAATGACTCATTTCCTGTCTGTTTCCTAATAACATTTGTGTTTTGATCTCTGCTGTAGGGTTTTAATATCTTTTAATTTAACCACTCTCCTGCTACCCAAATATCCATGAGTCATTGAGAATTGTGATTTTGTTTAAGCAAAAATTAGAATTACTCATTTTGAAAGCCTAGTTAGCAGAAGTAATCTGCTAAACCAGTGAATGGACCCCACATTCATTTCTCATATAACAGTATTGGATTCTTGATCTATATAGTAGCACTCCTGAAGTTCTATCTTCAATGAAATAGGTCTCTTATTTTTCATGCAGCTATCGGTCTATGTCTTGGCATACCTCAGGGTCTGTGGTGTGTCCCATAAAAATATTCTAAAAGAAGTGATGTTCTATGAGAGGGTTGGAATACTTGAAAAATAAGTACAATTCTGAATATAACTGTGAATAATTTACAGTTAAAGGGAAACAGTAAATCTAGTTAGAAACTAAAATGACTGCACAAAGAGAATCTATAAGCTTAGTGTTTTAAGTAGATTCACAATAAGGATGGAAAAGAGAATAAAAATATAAATACCAAAGAGTGAGCACCAAGACAGATCAACTAGACAGAAAATCAACAGTGAAATATGAGAACTGAAACAAACTTTTGAACAAAAGGACTTAGTAGATATCTACAGCATGTTCCACCACACAACATTCTAATACACATTCTTCTCAGCTTCACATGGGCTGCCCTCCAAAATAGATCACATATTAGCTCATAGAACATACCTATGTAAAGGTAAAGCAAGTAAAATTATCCCATGTGTATTATCAGGCCATCATGAAGTAAAACTTGAAGTAAATGGCAAAATAAAACACAAGAACTTCATAAAGACATTGAAATTAAATACCATTGTCTTGAACAACCAATAGTTCACAGATGAAGTTAGAGAAGAAATTAGATAGTTACTACAATTAAATGATAATTACTATATAACACACCAGAACTTGTAGGATGCAATAATAGCAGATTTATGAGGGAAATTTGTAGCAATGGATACCCATATCAGGAAAACAGACCACGTGTGACAAAAACAACTTAATGTTGAACCTCAAAATTCAGCAGAAAGAAAAGCAGGCTAAGCCAACAGCTAGTACAAGGGAGGAAATTAAACAGATCAGAGCAGAAATGAATGCATTTGAGACCAAGGACACAATAGAAAGAATCAATGAATAGAGGAGTTGGTTCTTTGATGTATTAAATAAAATTGACAAACCCTTAGCTAACTTTATAAAAAAAAATGAAAGGAAAGACACAGATCCACTCAGTTAGGGATGTAAAGGATGAAATCCCAGAGGACTGCAGAAATTCACAAGATCATCTATACCTAGTTTGAGAACTTGTATTTTTTTTAAAAAAATTATTTTAAAGAGGGTAAACAAAACAAAACAGAACAAAGCAGATCAGAAGAAAAACAATGTAAGTGACACAGATTTCAAAGCAAGACAACAGAAGATCAACATTGGCTACCATAATGTCTCTTGTTTTCTTCTAAATAGTTGTCAATATCTTCATACATAATGAATTAATACAAAACAAAATAGTATAGGCTGTCTGCTGCAGGACAAGGCCAGCCCCCCAAAATCACACCTTCCATGCCTCTGCCATCCACCACAGGACCCAGGACCAGCAGTAGTGTGAAAGGCTGGACCCCCAAACCCACCCCTTCTCTTGACTGCCATGGGATCCAGGACAAGCAGAGGCACACAAGGCTAGGCCCCTTGAGCCCACACCTTCCACACTCCCACCATCCACTGCTGGACACAGGTATTCCAAGGGGACACAGGACCTCCAGCAACAAGCAGGGGCAGGCCAAGCTGGCCTCTTCCATGACCCTACTGTTCTGCCACTGCCCTCTGGGACCCCCCCCACCTTCTGGACCTAGTATTGCTGTTGACCTTTAGCTCCCACTCCTCCCTCCAGAACACTGGACTGTGATGGATTAACCATGCTGCATCAGTGTGAGACTCAGTAACCCCTCACCCAAACAGAAGACCTCAGTAGGCTTCCATCAATGTGGTGAGTTTGCTCCTAAATTAGGAATACAGTTTGCCACCTTCAGTGTGTAAACAGGAGCAATAGCCAAGCCCCCTCCAGAAGTAAAACATTGGTGAGACTGGCAAGAGTGTGAGTCCTTCCTCCACATAGAGAATATCAGGTAGGTTGAGGAGGGTGCCAACTAGGCCTCTCCCAACCTGGAGAAAATTAAAAGGGCTTATGAGATACAGGAGGGTCCCAGCTGAGATGAACACTATAGACAGGGAGATGTGGTAATCTGGAACAACTTGAAGATATAGTAACAGCAGGAACTAAGGACTGATTTATATCAATACTCCTAATATTGTCAGCCTAGGAAGAATATAGGATTCACCCAACAGGCCCTGCAAAAGGAATTCAGATGACTGACTCACCTCTTCATTGTGGCACCCAGCAGTTGGACAAACATCAAATCACACAGTAGGACCCTAAGATACACACTACTGATAGGTGAGACTAGTGGGATTGAAAGACCAAATATTAGCCCCAAGGGTGAAAATCACAAAACAAAAAGCAAAATTCAGTTTCAAACATCTAGTCCATCAGAAGCAAGTAAAGGAGACATTGAAATAGAGGATTTTAAAGGTCACACACTGGAAATCTCTGAAAAGATAGCAAGTGAAATAAAAAGACAAATCCATGAGGTTATAGAGGAAATCAAGCTAGACATAATCTTCCATGTAAAGACAGAAATAACAACCTTAGTAAAGAAATTGCTAAGCAGAGCTAGAGAAGAAATAGATAAAAAAAGTACAGGAGCATGGGAAGCTGATTAAAACCTTGAATAAAAAATATAGAAAACAATCAGAATCCATGAAGCAAATTCAAAGAGATATCCAAGAAAAAAAATTTTATTTAAAGCTGGCAAAACCATTTAAATGAAGCTGAGGATAGAATTTCGGACCTTGAGGACAGGATCACAATTAGTGATCATGAAAGGCTAGAACTTTTAAAAATAACAAAGCAGCAGGAATTGACAATCCAGCAGTTTCAAGATGATGCTAAGAGAAACAATATAAAACTAATAGGCATCAGTGAAAATGAAGGAGTTAGCACAAATGACATAGGTAAATTATTCTGCTAAGAATAGCAGAAAATTTCCCAAACATGGGGAAAAATCTGATATGCAAATAAGTGAGGCATATAGAACACCAAACAGTCACAACCAACATAAATCTACACCCAGCCATATAATAATTAATATCCCAGACATAAGAACATAAAAACAGAATACTAGAAGCTGTTAGACAAAAGATACTACTCAAGTCTCAAGGAAAATACATTAGAATCATGGCAGACTTTTCACTGCTGAACTCTATAAGAAACCTAGAGTAGACTTAACACCACTACTTCTAAAACTCTTTAAAGAAGTCAAAAGTGAAGCAATACTCTCAAATTCATTCCTGGAGGCAAGCATTACCTTGATAACAAAACCACAGAAGAATGGAACTAAGAAAGGGAATTACAGGCCAATCTCCCTAATGAACTTTGATTTAAAAAATCCTCCATAAGATAGTGGCAAACAGGCTGCAGCAAATCATCAAAAAGATTGTACACTATGATCAAGTAGGATTCCTCCCAGGGATGGTTCAACACAAGTAAATCCATAAATGTGACACACCACATTAACAGAGCCAAGGACAAAAATCATATGATCATCTCAATAGATGCAGAAAAAGCTTTTTGACAAAGTCCAGAACCCATTCATAATAAAAACCCTACAGAAAGTTGGAATAGATGGTCTTTATCTCAATGTGATATAGGCCATCTGTGAAACCAATAGCCAACATCACACTAAATGGGCAAAAACTGAAAGCTTTCACTGTAAACTGCAGAACAATACAAGGATGTCCACTGTCTCCACTCTTATTCAACATGGTCCTGGAAACTTTAGCCAGAGCAGTTAAACAAGAGATGTAAATAAAAGGAATAATGATAGGAAAGGAAACTATCATCATTTGTGAATGACATGGTACTATACATTGAATACCTCAAAATTTCACCAAAAAACTGCTAGATTTACTAAACAAATTCTACTTAGTAGCATAGCTGGATACAGTGTCAACATGCAAAAATCAATATGCTTCCTGTACCATATAACAAACTCACTGAGAGAAAAATTAGGGAAATAACGCTTTTCACAATAGTATCCAAAAAAATGAAACACTTAGGAGTCAACCTAATGAAGGATGTAAAGACCTCTATATTAAAAACTAAAGCACTCTGAAAAAGGAGACTGATTAGGTTTTAAACAACTGGAAAGTGGTCTGAAACCTCCCCGATGGGCCCAACCTGCCACCAGGAACATCGAGGAAGCCCACCTCAGGCATAAGCTGCCTGGAAACTCCCCTGTGGGTGCACCCTCCCACCTGGAACATCTCAGAAGCCTGCCCCAGACTGAAAACTGCCCTGGACTGCTTCAGCTGGGCCCGCCCTCCCACCTGGAACATCAGAAGACCTCAGTAGGCTCCAGTTAGTGTGAAAAAATTTAGAACTTTGCTCCCAGGAGGTGAACTTTGGACTACAGTGGATTAACTGTATCAGTGTGGTGAGTATGCCCCTAAAATAGAGGTGTACAGTGGATAAATAAGGCCAGTAGTAAAACCCCCTCCAACTAACTGTAAGACTTTGGTGAGTCTGAAAAGAGTGTGTGTGATCCCCTCTTACACATAGATAACATCAGCCAGGGTGAAAATGTTGGATTGTTGAACAGATCTGTTTGTACGCTCACTGCTTGAGTGTCCACTTTGTGTGCTTTAATTTTGTACTTGAAAAACTATTTCTAAAAGAACAATATGTAATTTATCAACTAGTGATTTCTTACTGTTTATCTTCTTTTCTTAAAATTATGTAATTTTTCTATCCTTTTTCTGTTTTTTTCTCTTTCAATAAAAAAAAACTGGAATGCTATTCCTTCCTGTTGAGTAGTAAGATACAATGTAGTGAAAATGACCATACTTTCAAAACTTTTATACAGACAATACAATTCTGATCAAAATTACAACAGCATATTTCACAGAATTAGGCAAAGCAATCCTAAGATTTATTTGTAACCAGAAGAGGCCTAGAATAACAAAGGTAATTCTGGGCAACAAAGGCAGGAGCCATCACAATCCCTGACTTGAAATTGTACTACAAATCTACTGTGACTAAAAAAAGCATGGTACTGATAAAACAAAATCCAAAGATCAATGGAACAGATTAGAAGATGCAGAAACAACTCTAGACACACTCAGCCATCTTTTCTTTGACAAAGATGCCAAAAACATTCACTGGAAGAAAAATGTCCTCTTTAGTAAATAGTGCTGGAAAAACTGACTTTCCACCTGCCAAAGATTAAATTTGGATTCAAATATTTCACCATGCACAAAACTAAATTCAAAATGGACAAAATATCTAAATACCAAACCAGAAACATTAAATCTGGTGGAAGATATAATAGGTAAAACTCTTGAAGACATTAGTGTAGGCATAGACTTTATGAATAAAACTCCATTTGAACAGAAAGTATCACAAAGACTCAACAACTGGGATCTCATTTCATTAAAAAGCTTTTTCACAGCATGAGAAACCACCAACAGAGTGAAGAGATAACCCACAATATGGGAAAAATATGTTTGCCAGCTATTCCTCAGACAATATTGAGAACATACAAAGAACTAAAAAAAAAACAACCCCCCCCAAAAAAAACAGACCTCCTAACTTTAAAAATTCAATTCAAAAATGGACTTCTGAGATGAATAACACTTCTCAGCTAAAGAAATACAAACAGCAAATAACTATAACAAAAAATGTTCATCATCACTGTTCATTTGAGAGATGCAAATTAAAACCACTAAGTTTCCATCTCACACCAGAAAGGATGCCTATTGTTAAAAAAATCAACCATAGCAAATGCTAGAAAGACTGATAGAAAAAAGAAATCCTTCTGTTCTGTAGGTAGAAGTTTAGAGTGGTGCAACCACTATGGAAGGTAGTGTGAAGATTCCTCAAAAAGCTAGGATTTAAAGTCCCATTCAACCTAGCTATTTCACTTCTGGGTCTCTTCACAGAAGAATTAAAAACCTCATACCTCAGTAATACATGTATTCATATGTTTCTAGTAACACAATTTTAATAGCTAGATTTGATAAACAACCCAAATGCCCATCAACCAAGGAATGGATAAAAAGGATGTGGTCTTTTTATGCAATGGGGTACTACTCAGCCATAAAGAAGGATAAACTTGAGACTTTTATAGCTAAATGAATGCAATTTGAGGCCATATTCATAAGTGAAATAAACCAGACTAGCATGTGTAAATATCATATCATTTCCTTAGCATGAGGAGCTCAAAGAGTAAATAACATCCAAAATGTACAATAAATATTGTAAAATGGGAATAAACTGTTCAAAAAGAGAGAAAAATTGGGATGTGGGGAAGGAGTAAAGAAGGTAGGGAAAAACAAAAATATGTATATCTATATACATAAGACAATGATCTACTAATTTCTGTTAGTTCAAATATATATACAAGATAAGATAGTGATACTACTAATTTCTCTTCACTCATCTTTTAGTTCAAAAGAAAGGTTTATGCTAATATTGACAGGACAATTAAATGCCTATATTTGATACTCTGAATAACTAATTTAAACATTACAATTCTCAATGTATTAACCATTGTTACTCTCCTATTATCTTGTTTGTAAATTTTGTTTCATTTTTTTCTCTTTAAAATTAAAAAATAAATAAGACTGGCTACTCAACATGTTATAATGAACAACATGCCCAGTTCTTGGATTTCTTAATAAGCTTCATTGTTTGATCACAACAGTAAAATGAATGTGTTTTTCCTCCTAGGCAGCAGAAATCACCTTTCACTCACTATTTTCCTCTATAATTTCCAATTTCCTTATTAAAAAATTAAGACAGTCTTACCAAAATTTGGAATGAGAATAATAGGTTGCTTATTATGAGTATGCTTTTAAGATATAGAGTAATATAAATGAAACTTTGTGATAGAGTAAAGTTATAGAATAGATAGAAACAGAAAGCACAACGGTTTTTGTTATTTTGAAAAAACTGAAAACTGAGTAGACAGTGTTATGAAACTCATAGGCGAATAGTGAAGTTTGAGCCCACTAAATTGGCATTGTGGACAATCATTTTATCTCTGCCTGGTGACTTTGCCTGTTTCTTTTTTTGAGCTTCTTTGAATATATTTTATTAGATTCTCCTTTCTTTATTGTCTTCCTTCTCTATCTTATAAATTAGCATGTATGCTACAGTGTTTTTCTCTTAAATTCATTTCCATATTGGGGCCCTGCCTTCATCTTCTGTGTGTGTATTCCCATATTCTCTATTGAATACTGTGCTAAGGTTGGACTCAGTGCTGTGATTCTTTCCCATATACCTGTGCCCACATACTTCCTATGTATGAGATATGATCAAAACATCATGTGTGTTTGTTTAACTTAAAAATGTGTTACAGTAAAAGACATATTGTTATTAGCTTCCTCAAAATATTCCCCCCTACTTCAAACACACTTGTCACATTTTGTTGCCACTTTATAAAGCAGTTCTAGAAGTCCTCTGACATGAGTGTCTTTTGTTGTGCTGCCTTGAGGTCCTGAATGGATTAAAAATATGTACTGTATAGGGTCACTTTGACTTGGAGAAGAGCCAGAAGTCACACGTATCATCTCCAGTGAATGAAGTAGATAAGTATACATTGTTATATTTTTAAAAGTTTGCCTTTCCACTAAATGGAAGTTGTCAACAGCACTGACTATATTTTTTATTAAACCTCACAGAGATATTCATGGAAGAGGTCCCCAGTAGCTTCAAAAAATGACAAGAATAGTGAGATATATGTGTGTTTTAAATGAGGGTATTTTGAAGGGGATCAATGGCAATGTGTTGTTAACTGATATAAATTTTAAAAATTTAAACATTTATTATATACTTGAATCACACGTCATATAGTGGCTTCCATTGTACCTTTGTTGGTCCTCTCTTGACAATGTGGTTCTCTCTGTAATCCTGTGCTGATATCTGCAGAGATCAGTGTAATCTGAAGTGCACATGCAAAACATATCACTCTAAATTGTTCCTTTGGAGCAGAAATCAAAACAATGACTTAGGGACATCTGACTGCAAACTCAGTACCAATGACTCTTGACCCTTAGCATTATTAATGTCTTTTTTACTGAATTCTGAGTTTTTCCCTCCTAAAGGGGCTTAAGTAATTTTCAGGTTTTACTGTGTTTGTTATTCTTTGTAAAAAAAATTAATTTTTATTCTATTATTTGTATGACTTTCCAATTTTTCTAGCACTATCTTCCAATCTAAATCCTTGTCCAAGGACAGTTCTTCCTTTTCGCTTGGTTTCATGCTAGCAATTTGTTCATATTTCTTTCTGTAAATGTTCATGTTTTATGTGTACTTGCATGTTTACATGCAATGCTTTCTCTTGAGTATAATTTTTAGTCATTTCATTTTGGTCAGTACAGAGAAAATTGCAGAAGAACAAAAAGACTGATTTCTCTAAATTAGTGGTGGACTGTAGCCTTTATATAGAAAATTCTTAGGTAATTATGTCAGTTTTTCATCACTGTGACTAAGCACTCTGACCAAAACAATTTAAGGAAGGAAAAGTTTTTTTGGCTCACAGTCACTGTGCTTGGATGACTTCATTGTTATTGGTCCGTGGTGAGGTAAAACATAATGGTAGAAAGTATGAGAGAACAAAACTGCTCACCTTGTACAGAGAGCAAAGAGAGAAAGGGAGAGAGAGAGAGTCTGAGAGAGACAGAGATAGATCAGAGACAGAGAATATGAATATTTCTACCTCTCAGTAATGCTTCAAAATTATTAAATTACAATTAACTTATCAACTGATGAAGTTAGAGCCCTCATGATATAGTTACCTTCAAAAAGTCCATCTACTGGAAATCTAGCCTTTGGTACATGGCCGTTAGGGGACATATAGCCTGAATAGTCTTATAGTGCAAGATTAGATAAAGTTAATTTAACAATCTGAAACATAAATAATTTCAATGCCTAGAACTTTTATAACTGTTCTATATAATATTGTTTGTTAAGGAGTATGCCCTACATGGAAATGTTGGTTTTTTCTGAATGCTTATGAGAACTTTTCTACAGAGAGGATGATATAATGTTGGGAGTCCGTTGTTTTGGGTACTCTGATCTGCAAGCATTCTTTCCTCTGTATGGACTACTACCACTGTCCAAGGTTCTGAATCACATTAGGTTATCTGTCCTAAGGCTTGCTAATAAACATTAAATTCTCAACAATGCTGAGCAAGGTGTGGGCAGAAATGCTGATTGGAAGAGATAGAAATAAAGGGAAGAAGATAGAAATCAAATTGTTCTAGTGGGTGTCACCAGTCAACTATGACAAATTGCAGAGATAAGAAATAACACACAGGCAATGTCAGACAAAATACTGGTTAACCATATTGGTTTTCCCTATCTGCACCACAAATTCCCACAAATTCAGTGGCTGAAAAACTCACACAAATTAATCTCACAGTTTTTGTGAGTCAAGAATCTGAAAATCAATAAGCAGTTTTTGGTTTTTAGGGTTCTTTATTTTGTTTTCTCAAGAACTCATTAAGAAAAAAACACAAAGTATTGGCTGGCTACATCTAGATATCAGAATCTTCTTTCAAACTGTGTTTCAAAAGTGGTTGATGGAAGAATACATTATGTGTATTTCATATGACTGAGTTATTAATATTTTTCCTGGCTCTTAGCCAGAGAGTTTTTCAGGTCATGCAGACCACTCACAGTTCCTTGTCACTTGGTTCCCTCCATAAGCCCTTTACAGCTCCATAATTTGAGGAAGAATGCAGTTCATTCGAGGAGTTCTCTCAGACAATATTCTCTTTTATTAAAGTTGAATTTCAGTTTATTGCTCATTTAATGATAGGAGTAATATTTCATCATATCTGTCTCCCATCAAAAGGAAGTTGTATACATCAGATAGTGGGAATTTTGAGGACCATATTAGAATTCTTTTGCTGCATTAAGCAAAAGAAAAATACACTCATGAAAAATTTCTAGATGAAGAGTCTATTGATTGGTAAATCAATTCTAAATAGCATACACTAAAAATGAATTAAATGTATTTATGCTAGAATATTGTACAAATTTTAAGGAAGAATTAAATAACCAATCTTTAGGAAGAGTAAAGCCTATGGAAGCTCAGAGTCCTCAGACAATGAATAACATTAGTACTTGGCTTGGAAAAATTTGTATCTCAGTTCAAAAATAAAAATTTCTGGAAAAGAATTTGGAAATAAATGTACATCCTGAACTAATCAAATACAACTGATGATAATGTCTTATTGTACAAACAGAGGTCTACCACCATTCTTGTGTATTGGCCTGGTTATCAGAGAAATGATAATTGCAGTGAAATTTTTACCTATATCAAGGAGAATCTATGCCACCAGTGAGGCAAGTGTTGTCATTTTGACATGTATCAATAGCTGTATGTAAGCAGTAGCAAAATGTCAACTGAAAGTGTTAGTGCTGGCCAAGTTATATTAAAATACTCAATAATGTCCTGAGCTTTTAAATGTATCTTTTTTAATTAAAGATTTGCTGTTAAATTTTACATTTTAAGTAGCATTTAACTATATATATATATATATGTATATGTATATATATATGTATATATATATATATATTTCCACAATTTAAAATACCTACCCTTTCCACTCAGGAAATTTGGAAGTGGATGGAAAATAGTCTTTTCTTCCACATAATGTCATACTATGCCACATATATGTGAGATGAACAGGAAGGGTTAGAACAGAAGGAAGAAGACTGAGAAAGGTCTGACAACATGTGCTTAATACACTTGTGGGCACATGCTTTTTGCCATCATACTTTAGCTCTTTCACATGAGTGGGTTTGATATAGTTTCTGATATTCAAATGTAATATTGAAAAATTAAGTTGAGCTTGTATACTCTCTTCCTGAGGTAGAGTTAGAGTCATGTAACCTGACAGATAAGGTAAATGGTAAGATACTCTGAGTGAGTGAATGTTATTCTTTTTTTTTATTTAAAGAAAAAAACTGAGACAGAAAGAGGGTAGAAATAATACAAAATTTCAAAACAAAAACAAAAACCAGTAAGAAATCACTATTTGACAATTACATATTTTCCTCTTAGAAGTAGTTGTTCAAGTTACAAAAGTAAAGCATACAAAGTAGACATTTAAATGGTGAGACTGAAATGAGTTCTGTTCATCTATCCAACACAAACTTAGTAAGTAATATGATTATCAATCCTACACACTTAAACATACATGCAGTTATATCTTTTAGAATAATTTTTTCCTCTTTTTTTACAATGACTATCATCAATTTTCATAAACTTTTTAGAAGTTCTACACATGTATAAGTCTCTATATGTATACCTAGCCTTTCTGTATTATAGGGAAAAACAAATCAAAACAAGTCAACAGTGCAAATTCCTAGAGAAAAATGAAATGAAAAGAACATATAAACCACAATACTAGGTGATCTATGGTTGTCACCATGATGTCTCCTGTTACTTTCAATAAAATTGTCTATATCATCAGACATTGTATAATTAAACTTAGCAGTACATAACACTATTAATAAAAACCAAACATTAGAGACATTATAGGGCTTCAAAGGCAGGTAATAATCAAACCAGAATGGGTATACTGTTGAATCTTGTCATCTTCAGAGTAGTTGCCTCTACTCACAGCCTTTATGCTCTCAAGCATACCAGATTTGAATAAAATCAGTCAAGACAAAACAGCGATATAGCCAGTCTTCTCTGCCTCATCTCTGCTATGCTATTTTTCTGTCATCATTGTTTACTTTTCTCCTTCATTCCACTGTCTGCCTCTTTTATTGAGGCCTTTCTGCCATTGTTCCTGGAATCCTGGTGATTTTCTTCTCTCTCTTTAGAATGTCCTTCAGTATTCTTTGCAGGGTTGGATTGGTGGTCACGAACTCCCCCATTTCCTCCTTGTTGTGGAAATATCTTGTCTCTCCACTAATTTTGAGAGACAGTTTTGCAGGGTATATCATTCTGGGTTCAAGGTTATTTTCTTTCAGGGCTTGTAATATTTCACTCCAAGCTCTTCTTGATTTGATAGTTTGCATCGAGAAATCTGCTGTGATTTTGATGAGTTTTCCTTTATAGGTAATCTGTTTCTTCTCTCTGACTGCTTTTAATATTCTGTTCTTGTGATGGATTTCTGGGACCCTGACTATAATATGTCTTGTTGTAGATGTGTTTTGGTTGTACTGGCTGGAGTTCTGTATACCTCATATATGTGAACATCACTGCTGTTTCCCATGTTTGGGAAGTTTTCCTTAATTATTTCTGTGAATAGCCTTTTTATTTCATTTGTATTTGTCCCTGCTTCTTTGTTCACATTTTTTATTCTTAATAAAAATAAATTATGAATAATAAATATTGAAAATTGTGAATAATAAATTATGAAAAATAAGTTATGAATCCTCTTGTCATCTTCTAGCCTGTGTATCATTACTTCCTGGTTCCTTGTTATTTTTAAGAGATCCTTCCTTTTGCAATCATACATTGCAAATCTATCTTCAAGTTTTAAAAGTCTGTCTTTAGTTTCTGTTAAGGAGTTTTGCCAGCTTTCAATGGAGTTTTTAATTTCCTGATATTCCCTTTGGATCTGTTTCATGTATTCTAGATATTGTTTATATTCCTCATCAAAGGCTTCTCTCCTTTCTTTTGGTTCCTCCATTCTTCCATTTGTGTCTTCTTGAGGATTATCCTGCATTTCTTTTATTAATCTTCTCATATCTTGCTTCACCTGAGTTAGAATTTCAGATTTAAATTTGTTGATGAGGTCATAGATGTATTTCTTTATTTCCAATGAGGCCATGTCTGATATTGCATGTTTGCTGCCCTCAATCTCCTCTGGACTTATTTTACCTGAGTTGGCAGTTTTTGTTTTTTCTTGGTCATGTCATGTTTCTGGTTTCTTTCAGACAGGTGAAAGGTGGAGGTCTCAGGACCTTTTTTTATTGCTTACAGTTTTTCTGCAGCATACTGGCTAGTGAAGTGCTGCTCTCTCCTGTTTGTTGTTGATCTATGAGGTGCATGAAGGGGCGATGTGGACTGGTCACTCCCCTCTCAAGCAGTGAGTGTCTTCAGTATGTTTGTGTGTGCCCTGTGAATGTCACAGGCTTGGGACAGCCTCATCCCTGGCTATTGAGTCCTGACCAGGGGCATGGCCCAGCCCAAGCAGATCCCACCAATCCAGTTTGGGCCAGGAGCTGCCTACTGATGCTGCCTCAGTTGTTGATTCAAGCCTGTCCTGCCCAAATCCAATATGTCACCTAGCCATTCATCTCACACTGGGGAATCCAGTTCCCAGCACTCACAAAAGTCCATGCAACTCAGTTTGCTGTTTCCACTCCCTGTTGCAGCACCTCCACTCACCAAGAGTCTAGAGCTCACCAACCCCCACTCTTGGTGGGGATGTGACCTCAATTCGATGGGAGTTGCTCAACTCTAAGGCATGCCCAGCTCCAGTCCTCCATCCACACTTCTTCTTTTTTTATTTTTATTTTTTTCTTTTTCCCCAGTTTCTTCCTGGGTTGTGAGAATTCCTCTCCTTTCATCTGGTCTTTTCCATGGTGTTACATTCTAGTATCTGAGTTGTTTTTCTCAGAGAGATTCTCTATCATGCTACCTATCAATCGGCCATCTTGGATCCCCCCATCCATGAATGTTATTCTTTAGACCCCAAAAGCATTGGATAAACATTTATTTTGTTCCTCCTGTGGTTGAGCATTTTATAAGGTGGAATAAATTAGTTGCATTATTGGTATTCACCTTAGTTTCACTGAAATCCAAGAATTTGTGTGTTTTATGATGTAAAGCCTTTCCATATAGTTTAATGTTTATATAATACTTAGATTACACACAATCTCTCTTGATTCTTCCTATAACCCTGTGAGTCAGTAAGGTAAAGCCTGTTCAGAAAAGAGAAATCAGTGGGATTCAGATGGGATGTATTCAATTCTGGAAAAGAGTTGTGGTCCTATGTTTTATTTCTGTACTTTTTCCTCAATAAAAAGATGTCCTTGTTTCTTTCTGAAATTGTGAATATTCTTGAAAATTACAAAAGTTTAGCTTCAGCTTACTTGTGAACTCTCAATAAATATTAATTATGATGTTTAGATCATGTTTTCTCAATTAAAATTCATAGTACTTTCATTTGACTATGGAATAATACTAGTAATGTTCTTTCTCTTTGGACTTTGCTTCTTTTTGATTTATTTAAAGAAAAAAGAAAAAAAAACAAGACAAAACAGAAAAAAGGGTAGAAATAATACAGAATTTCAAAAACAAAAAAGGTATTAACACTAAGAAATCACTAGTTGACAAATTATCTATTGTCCTCTTAGAAATAGTTGTTCAAGTTACAAAATCAAAGCATAAGAAGTGTATAGCCACTCAAACAACAGTGCAAACCATTCTGTTCAATAATCCAATGAAAACTTAGCAATAAGGTTATCTATTTTACACTCTGAAACTTCTTGATGCTCTGAGGCATAAACAAAATAAATTATTCCATTATAATTGCTTTAAAATTTTCTTTCTGATATAGGCATCAGGGAAAAAATATTGAGCTGACAAAATTATGCAATTGAGAGCTAGTGGCTGGGAAGGCCTTGGGAAATCCTCAGGAGTCCAATAGTGCAAGGCAACAGCCTTAACAGACAAGTTAAATATATGCAATGGCACATATAGTTTTGTTATGTCTTTTATGCCTTTTAAGTTAAAAAATACTTTACATGAATATGTAGATAGAAATGAGGTCAGTGAACAAAATGGGCTGAAAAGAGCAATGATAGATGATGGTTTCTACAATGCTTTTTTTTCTCCTAAAGTGTTGTGTGAGCCACTGGCAAGTCTGTTGACTTATTTAGTGTTCTTCCAGCTTGTTCAAGTGGCAGGCATGTTGTTTTGTTATCGTTGTTGCTTTTTTCCCCTTGAGAAACAAAATGAAATATGAATGTGGGACCACATTTTGTACTAAGATACAGTAGTTACTATTCAAATACAATATTTTCTTTGATCTCTGTGTGCTCTTGAAAATCCACTGTATTTAAGGTATGTATAAATTGTAAAGGCAATATTGCATCAACAGAAAAGGATTTTAGTCTGGGCAACAAGCTTATGTGTGTCTTTGTATATTGTCGCATCTTTTGTATCAATGTTCTTTTCTTCATTTCTTATCTGTATGGCTTGTAATATAAGCTTTGAAAAAACAGGCAAAAAATATCATCTCTCTTGAGATGATTGGGGTTTAGTGTAACAGTGTTGTTACTTGTCTGTTTGTCAGATATTTATTATTTTAGTTTTGGAGTCTCCCTTTTTCTCTCTACTTCTCCTAGGGTGTATGGAAGACAAAGATTATTTAACATGCTAACACACTTATTTCAAATTAATTTCTATTTAAAAGTGAAAGCTTGAACAGCCAACTTTTTTGAATACTATTACACCACACACAGAACAGAAAATGTACTCAAAGACTTCAGGTAGTTTTAGTTAATAGAGTTTCTGGAGAGATTTGTCTTCTCTCAAAGTCTGACATAATTTTATTGCCTAGAAATGCTTAGTCTAGTGCAGTCATGGTGAACCTTTTAGAGCTTTCAATGACAATAAATGGTGGCTGCAGCATGTAGCATTTTATTCACCACCACAGATTTAGAAGAAGGAATTTCTTATATAGGGAAATTCTAATGATGAGAGCTACAGAGCTCTGTTAATAGATGGAGCTTCAGCAGTCTTAGATATAAGACTCACTTCTCATGGTATTTATGCCCAAATACCCAATGGCTCACATTTTCATAAGAAGCAAATCCTGCTTCTCTCTCTTCACTATGACGTACTTACTTAAAAGAAAGATAAGTAATAGTGAGATGTACAGAAACAAAACTTCCATGCTGTCTGAAGATCTCCAGTTTTTTCCCTGCACTGTGGTGCTCTGGATCTAATTGCACTACACTTTGGAGAGGATGTCTGCCATGTTTAGCATGGGAAAATATTTAAAAACTTACCATTTATCTTTCTAAGGAAAGCAGGATTACTCTTTACATACCCATAATTATGATAACAGGTCAGTTAGGAGAAATGTTAGGTTAAACCTGTGCACACAGTGCTTAAAAATGTAGAATTTTGCATCAACCAGACCCAGTTTTAAGCTCTGATGTGGCTACTTGTTACCTATGGAATTTAAAGCAATTAGAAAAGTCTATCTTTACCTAAAAGATGTGATGACATTAAGTCTTGTCTCATGGCCTTGTTGGGTGGATAAAATGAGACAGTGAGTGTAATTTGCCTGACACAAAGGAGCTAGTCAATAAATGATAGTAAATTTAAAAATGCTAATTTAGTTAACTCCTGTTTGAACTCTATATAATTATTGCTTTTAGTCATACATTAGTAGTATAGCTTGCATCTTTGTGTGACAAAGAGACAGAGAGAGGCAAAGACAGAAAGACAAAGACAGAGAAAGATAGAGAGAAAGAGAAAGAAAGAGAGTGAGAGAAAAGAAAGAGAGAGAAACAGAGAGTTGTGGGGGAGCAGTGGTACTTAGCCAGGCTAAATAGCACACAGATGCTAATATAACCAGTAACCTCATAATATCCCTGAATATCCATCTCTTGGACCATGACAAGTAAAAAAAGCTCTTTTTGCTTTGCTCTGAGAAGGTTAATGTGCTAGTTGTACAGTCCTGGCTGTGTGTTGTGTGTTTCTGGGTTACAGCCCCTGCTTTGCCTGTCTCTGCAGGACTGTCATTGTTTGATTTATACCTCAATATTAACCACAGATGAGGGGGGAGTGGATAGGGGGATTTTGTTTCATGTGAGATAAAGTAAATCAGATCAGAGATTTTCTATAGAAGCATTAATTATTCTTGCAGGTATAATCCAGAACAAATTTTACTTTAAACAAGGATCATGGTATTTCACTGGCATCCAGTGAATGTGCAATGAATGTTTTACTATTTATCCAGGAGTATAATAAACTTAGTCTCTTGTGATTTATCTTTTCATTCTATTTAATGTGGTATGGTATATATTAATAATAAGCATACAATATTGGAATTTGAGAGAGGAAATTTATTTGTGACAAGATTAGATTACCCAGTGGTAGGCTTAAGTTTTTAAAAAAATTTTTTTAATTAAAAAAAAAACAGAAAAAAGGATAGAAATAATACAGAATTTTACGGACACTAGTTAATATATTGCATGTTGTTATCTTAGAAATAGTTGTTCAGGTTAGAAGATCTAGGCATTAAAAATGATCAAACAATGACAGCACAAACTTGTTTTTGATGAATAGAGAATTAATAATATAGTTATCTATCTGGCAAACATATACATGTGTATACCTATATACGTGTAATCTTTTCCTTTCTTCCTTTCATTCTCCTTTCCTTCATTTCTCCTTTCCCCTCTCCCAGTTGTTTTTTCCTTTTGAATACTTTCTTTCCTTTTCATTATTACAATACCTACTGTATATTTTGGATCTTATTACTCTTTCAGTTTATTATTATTATTATTATTTATCTTTACACTAGGGAGACAGCATGATATTTACAAATGTGTGTCTGATTTATTTCACTTATGAGTATTGCCTCAAGTTGCCTCCATTTACCTATAAGAGCCTCAAAATTATCATTTTTATAGCTGAGTAATATTTCATTGTATAAATATATCACATCTTTCTTTTTATCCATTCTGCAGTTGATGGGCATTTTGGTTGTTTCCAAGATTTATGTATTACAAATCGGGCTGCTATAAACATGGGTGCACATATATTGTTGTGGCATGACATTTTCAATTTTTCTGAGAAAATACCAAGAAGGGAAATAGTTGAATTGAGTGGAACTTCCAATCTCAATAGCTTGGATGCTCAATAGCTTTAGCATCATTTTTTGAGGAATTACCACACTGAATTCCACAGTGGCTGCACCAGTCTACCTTCCCACCAACAGTGGAGCAGTGTTCCTTTTCCCCCTACAGCCTCACCAATATTTGTTATTCATTGATTTCTTGATGGCAGCCATTCTTTCTGAAGTGAGATGGAATCTCAATGTTGCTCTAATTTGCATTTTGACCAGTGATGCTGAACATTTCTTCATGTATTTATTTGTCATTTGTATTTCTTCACCTGAGAAATGTGTGTTCAACTCAGATGTCTATTTTTGGATTGGGTCTTTGAATTTGAGGGCCCTGATGTTTTTTCCATTCTTTATATGTTCTGAATATAAGTCCTTTGTCTGAGGACAGCCTGATAAATTTTTTTTCCATCCTGTGGGCTTTCTTTTCATTGTGTTGGTGATTTCTTTTGAAGTACAAAAACTTTTTAATAAGGTGAGATCTCAGTTGTTAATTCTGGGAAGTACATCCTGTGCAGTTTGCATTTTGTTCATGAACTCTTTGCCTACCCCTATGTCTTTAAGATTTCTACCTACCTTGTCTTCCAGTAGATTTACTGTTTCTGTTTTAATATTTAGATCTTTGATCCATTTTAACTTTAGTTTAGCACATGGTGATACACATGTGCCTAGTTTCAGCCTTTCACATGTTGAAAGCCAGTTTTCCCAGCACCATTTATTAAAGAGGCTATCTTTCTTCTAGGTAACATGTGGCTTAAGTTTTTTCAGATCTCTCAACTCATTGTGTCTCTTACCCTTTTGTATTCTATTTACTTTTCTTTCTATTGATGGTGGAAATGAATGGAATTTAAATATTGGAAAGAGCCTAAGAGGTCTTCTCATCTTTTATAAGAAAAATGATATGACTAAACTTGTTAGGTATCCTAACTAGCTTTTGTCTTGCACAAGGATATTTTACAAATCTGTGAAGGTAATAGTTAATGTGTAAAAAAAAAACCCTGACAATAATGCAAATAATTTTGTCCACAAAAATGCATATAGCAGAATGACATTAATTATTATTCTGTAAATTGAGGTCAGTTTTGCTAGACTTGCATTTGTAAAGTCTGTATTTCTTATCTGATTATAATTGTGAGACACTGATTTCTCTTCTGAATCTGTTTATAACAATGGTTCCCTCATCAAAATGTTTTTCATTTGTAACTGTATGATCAACATGGCTTCACCTCTTTAAATGATTCTTTCACATTCCACAATGGGACTAAGAAAAAAGAAGGTGAGTTATATAAGCTTTGTGTCATAGTTGGACTCAAATCTATATAACCTACATCATGTGTATTCTTCTCCAGATGACTTGTGTATTCCATACTCTCTATTTTTTTCCTGATCCTTCAAAATCAGATGATGTATCCAAAGTACAATTAGCTGGTAGTCTTAAAATCAGCTTTGGTATGTAATCCTTCCTTTCTCAGTTAGATGTGGAGGAATTCCTTGGCAAAGGTGGTTGGCAGTGATTCTGTTTTATACTGTGAAGAGCTATGGAGGTCCTCTTTGATCCTGTCTCATTTCCCACACTCCTTCCCCAGTATATACAAAATTACATCTCTTTATCAACTTCCACTGAAACTTTGGAGCATTACAAATAGGGAATCATTTATTTTAACTAGAAGGGACTGGTCCTAAACAAAATGTGAATGACACTATATTAATATAGTGCTTAATACCAATTGACTTATTGAACTATTTGCAATTTGAGCTCCAGATGATAAAAGACAAGATTTGCTGACATTTGGTCCTTTGAAAATATGTTTCACATTATACAATTTCCTCCTATGGGGTTTCTCAATAGCTTTAGCATCATTTTTTGCCTAGATCTGAGTTTCGTATGTGGTCATTGAGAAATGTATCTAGCAGGTCAAGTACTACTATAATCATTTCTAGTCTTAGATAGGCAAATATCCATGAAGCCTCACATATTGTGATACTATTCAACATATGTTGAAAGTACTTACGTTTGGGAAGATAATGGATTTCTGTATATTTTTATTGTACTCTACTGAATACTTAGTTCTAAGACATTCTTAGATTTTTTAATTAACTTTCTACCTTGGGGCCAGCTCACCCTGGACAGAAACTGTGAACCAAAATAAAGCTTTTCTCCTTTAATTTTGGGTGTTGTTTATTTTGTCCCAGCAATGAGGAAAAATAGCTTAGACAATATTCATTCATGCTAGGTTCACACAATACAACGAATACACTGTCTTTGATCTTAAGAAATTGTACCAGGGTAAATAAAACTCTTATGAGTGAATACTATAATAAAACTGTGAAAAGATTTGTTTAGTATTGAAACTGCTTAGTAAAGGGAATATTTAAACTTTATTTAATATATGTTAAATGTATATTAATATAAAATTTACTATATGTAAATATCTAAATTTTGTTTAATATTTAAATTCTATTTTTAAAATCTTTTTAAAATCTTTTAAAATATTTTAGAAATTATTCTGTTTGTAGCCCTGAGGAGGAAAGTGAGTTCCTTGGTAGTGAATTGTTGAAGTAGATTTCCTTACCCACTATAGAATCTAGCATGATCTTAAATTCATTATAGTTGGTTAGTCTCTCAAATGAATAAGTCAGCAAGTACCAATAGCCTTACTTTTTTGCTCATAAAAGATTTTCTTAAAGTAGCTATTTCTTTTAAAAAGAGTTTAAAAAATAAAAACAAAAAAGGGGGAAAGTAGTAGACTGTGGTGCAGGGCGATTGTGCAGGAGTTAAGATAAACCTTATTTTCTCAAGTTCCACTATATTTTGATAGGGCCTTTTAAATCTCAACTACAAAATGTGATTTTTTCCTACTAATTTTGTGATGAATCATACTTGATTGGGAATATATTAAATTAGTTTTCTATCTTCTAGATTGGGAGTAGCCTGAACTCGATAGTATGAAAAGACTTTGCTGAGGCAAATAAATAAGAAAATAGATAAATGGGCAGCAACCAGACAGGTATGACACAGACTAAAACAGTTTGGTTTAGATGAAGAGTGGTATGATGGACATCAGCTGTCTTGAGGTTAATTTATGAATTGGGCAGTTCCAAACCATGATTTTATTCTCACAGTTGTCCACAGATGGATTGTCTAGTCCCTCCTATGTTATATTAAACAATGTGTCTAATAAATATTCAACATTTAACACATGCAAAGTGCACTTGTTGAGCTTCCCTATCAGTCACTAATGAGGACATTAGCTTTCAATTAACTATATGAAGCTTGGGTTTGGACTAGACCATTTATTCAGCACAGAAATCAATTTGTTGATCATTATAGGACATTAGTTGGTTGCTACACAACCACATGCCCTAACAGATTTTAGGCTGAGCTTCAATGATAAATGGAGCAGACATTTTAATTTCTAAATTAGATTTTTTTTTTCATTTTGTCCACCTGGACTATTCTAACCACCCAAATTTCCCTAGACAGAGATTTGGAAGAAGCAGCTATTCCATTGAAATGATGGAGTAGTGGGGTAAAGTATAAAAAATAGAATCTATGTTTTGAATGCAGAGAGAAAAATGTTAATAATGATGCTGCTGATAACATCTAAGTTGCTCCTGGGATGACTTCCATGTGGGGTAGACATGATTGCCTACAGGATATTGGGTAGTATTGTACAACTAAATTTTAGTGTATTTTTTCCACCATTTTTTATTTAAAGAGAAAAAAATGTGAAGGGTAGAGATAATACAGAATTTCAAAAACAAAAAGATAAATAATAAGAAATCATTAGTTAATAAATTACATATTGTCCTCTTAGAAATAGTTGTTCAAGTTACAAAATTAAAGTATACAAATTAGATATTCAAACAGTGAGACTGTAAACAGCTACGCATGCATGAGTCTCTACATGTATTTCTATTCTTTCTGTATTAGAAGGAAAAACAAAACATAGCAAGACAAAACAAAACAAATTCCTATAAAACATGAAACCAAAAAGTCATATAAAATCACAATGCAAGATGATCTACAATGGTTATTGTGTTGTCTCTTATTATCTTCAATAGAATTGTCTATATCATCAGGCATAATTGAATATAGCAATATAATTGAATATAGCAGTACATAACAATATTAGTAAAAATAAAACATTGTAGACACTATAAAACTTCAAAGGCAGGTAATAATCAAATCAGAGTGGATATTCTAGTGAATCTTGTCATCTTAAGTGTAGTTGCCTATACTCTCAGGCTTGATACTATCAATCATAACAGCTTTGAATAAAATCTATCAATACAAAACAGTGATCTAACAAACCAGATTTGATTACGATCAGTCATGGTAAAACAGTGCAGATTTTGCAGAGCTTTAGATTAAGTTAATAGGAAATTAAGGATGATTACCGTACTATATCCTGTTATTTTTGGGATAACTGTCTGTTCCCTCAAATCTAGTACAGGTAGAATGACTGGAACAGAATATAATACATCAAAGCAGAGTGGTGTGAGTAATGTGGGTTTTAAATCCTGGTGCACTATTAACAATATAGTGTATCAAGGCCATCTATGTTAGAGATTCTAGCCATCCTTCTCTGCCTCATTTCTGCAATGCTATTTTTCTGCCTTTGTTTGTCTACTTTTCTCCTTCATTCTACTTCCTGCCCTGTTCATTGAGGGCTTTCTGCCACTGTTCCTAAAATCCTGGTATTTTTTTTCTCTCTCTCTAGAATGTCCTTCAGTATCCTCTGTAGGGTTGGATTGGTGGTCAGAAACTCCTCCAGTTCCTCTTTGTCATGGAAGCATCTTGCTTTTCCATTAATTTCTAGAGACAGTTTTGCAGGGTACATCAATCTGGGCTGGAGGTTATTTTCTTTCAGGGCTTGAAATACTTTGTTCCAAGCTCTTCTTGATCTGATGGTCTGTGTCGAGAAGTCAGCCATGGTCCTGATGGGCTTTCCTTTATAGGTAATCTGTTTCTTTTCTCTGAAGGCTTTTAATATTGTTTTTATATTGAATTTCTGGTATCTTTATTATTATATATCTGGGTGTAACTCTGTTTTGGTTGTAGGTGGCTGGAGTTCTGTATGCCTCGCACAACCGAATGTCATTTTCTTTTCCCATGCTTGGGAAGTTTTCCTTAATTATTTCCATGAATAGCCTTTGTAATTCACCTGTTTGTATTCCTGCTTCATTCACATTTCTTATTCTTAAATTATAGATTCTCTTGTCATCTTCTAGCCTTTGTATTGTTACTTCCTATTTCCTTTTTATTATTTTTAAGAGATCTTTCCTTTCATGATCACACATTGCAAACTTGTCTTCAAGGTTTGATAGTCTAGCTTTAGTTTCTTTTAAGGAGTTTTGCCAGCTTTCAATGGAGTTTTTAATTTCCTGGTAGTCTCTTTGAATCTGATTCATGTATTCTATAATTTCTTTATATTCTTTATTGAATGTTTCTCTCCTTTTTTATATTGTTTATCAGATGTTTCTCTCCTTTTTTTGTGTTCCTCCCTTCTTCTGTCTGTGTCTTCCTGAGAGTTGCTTAGCATTTCTTTTATTAATCTACTTATGTCTTGCTTTACCTGATTTAATATTTAAGATTTGAGTTCATCTACAAAGTCCCAAAGATATCTCTTAATGTCCATTGAAGCCAAGTCTGATGTTGCATGTTTGCTGCTTTCAGTCTCTTATTTTTCCCTCTCCTGGATCAGTTATCTCAGGGTTTTGGGTTGGAGGCTTTTTCTTATTTCTCTGCCTTGTCATGGTTTTGGTTTTTTCCAAACAGATGTATAGTGGGGATCTCAGCCCCTTTCCTTGTTGGTTATGGTTCTTCTGAAGCATGCTGGTAAGGGATTTCTGCCCTCTCCCATTTGCTCTTGTCACTAAGGTGTAAGCAAAGCTGTTTATGCTGGCCCCTCCTCACTGGGCCAGTCAAACTTCAGGGGCCTTCACCAGGTTAGTGTGTGCTAGGCATAGGGAATCAGTTTGGGACAGCTTATTGGGTCCTGGCCAGGGGCATGACCCAGGCCAAGCAAATCCTTGGGGAAGGAGCAACCAACTGAAATCACTGTTGTTCCTAATTCAGGGTCCTCCTGCCTGATTCCAACATGTTGCCCATTTGGCTGTGCTCTACCCATTTTGGGGTCTTATTCCCAGCACTGACCATGGATTAATGAAGGTCCCTTCACCTGTTCCATTCTCCATTGGGCTCACCAACCCCCAACTTCAGTGCAGCTGCGGCTCCTGTGAGTGGCTGCAGGAATGAGTTTGGGTGGCTCTGCCAATCGCAGTGGGTCACAGCAAAAGCATGGTGTCCAGTAATTTTAGCTGTTCCAATTGTAGCTCCAAGACTAAGTGTTTGATGAGCTTTTTTCATTTTAATTTCTTCCTGTGTGAAGAGGCTCCATCTACCTCTGACTGGATCTCTCCAGGATGTTTTATTCTGGCATATGAATTGTTTCTCCCTGGGAGGCTTTGTATTTTGTTGCTCACTGATTGGCCATCTTTAGCTCCTTCTTAGTATATTTTTGAATTTACAAGAGTTTATAATTAGCTTAAAATTCTTTTAATAAAAAATTATTTGAAAAATATGTACATTATTTTCTCTATTTTAAATTTTTATAATATATATGTGTTTTTCTAAACTATGCCTATGTTAGTACAAGGAAATCAATATGAAAAATAGGTATAAGTATTACTCATTGATAGAAATCTCTCCACCTCAGTGAGTTGTTTAGTTAAATATTTCTGCAAGTTTACCCTAATATGCACAATCTCAGAATAAAATGGCCATAAGATAGAGTTGACAAAATTGGAAAGGAGTAAAGTTTCAGTCAGCCAGTTTTGTAAAGCTTCTCCATAGAGTGTCAATAATGGTTAATCTCTGGATTATTCCACAGCCTATGTTATACTCACTCCAAGAAGCAGGTAATAAACCCTGTCTATTCCTTCTCTATTCTTACGGTGTGACTCATATCTCCAAAAATATATGTTGAATATCTATCCCCCAACAGCTCAGAATGTGACTATGTTTAGAAACAGAATTATTGAAAATATAACTATCTAATAGGAATTCATAATGTGGAGAGTGGGTCCAATTCAATAAAATTGGTGTCTTTGTGTTGAGAGGAAATTTACATGGACATACACAGAAGAAGAATAACATATGAAGATAAAGGCACAGACAAGGTGATTGTTCTACAAGCCACAACATACCAAAGATTGGCAGTAAGACACCAAAAGCTAGGCAATAGTGTTACTGTTTTTGTGGCAGTACTAGAAAATGAATACACCTATAGTAGTAATGGGAACCAAAACACATTCATCTTCTTGGGTACTCTGTTCTCTCTAATTCTGCCCAGAGGCAAAGCTATAAGCTCCTGGTATACAACCCTTTCAAAATGTAGAAGAGATAGAATCAATAGACTTAGATGCTGCTACCAATTCAATTGTGTTACCCATCAATAATATAGTCCTTGTGGCTGATCCATATCAAATTCATTCCAGCAAGTGATTATTGATGATATCAAAAGCAGCCACCCCCTCTATTCATTTTCAGAAGTGTGTGTCAGCATTTCCTAAAACCCACACTGATCTCTTTCCAGTAGCTTTCCCTGCTTTGAGGGAAATACCTGATAAAAGCCCAATTAAAGAGGCTACCAATGACCAGTGCTTTTTTCTGGACATAACTGAAAGTGAACAATGCATCTTCATTCCATTAGGGCAAGCCACACCTGTCAGAGGTTCATCAGCAATTAAAAGTTACAAGATACTGAGTATCCACTCTGGGCCTCACATAGGTGAGAGAAAAACACACAGTGAATTGGTAAAGTGCAGTGCATTATGATGCTCTTTAGTTTTGAACCAAGTGCTTGATTGAACTCTGCAGCCATTCCCTGCTTGAGTGTTTCTATAGGGACCAGTTCCCTTTGAATCCATTCCCTAGAACTGTTCATCACACATAGTAAGTGCTCAGCAGTAACGTTCATTAATAGAATCAGTGAGTGGGTAAATGAAATAGACCTCAGTCCCTAGCAGTAGGTTATGCATTCATTTCATGTTTTATTCCTTTGTAAAAACAATTAATATTTTTTGGGTACATGCTTATCGTATACGATGATTACATTCATGATGGGAAATTAGTACATGTACATGATATATCAATTTTTTAAATCCCCTCTCCATCCTCCTTCAAGAGTCTTTGATTGGATGTTAGTAATATTTACTGATTCTACTCTTGTAGGTACAAAACAAAATTCTTAGATATTCCAGTAAGCAAATTTTCTGTTTGGCATAGGTTTGGATTAATGCTGTACCTCTTACCACTTATTTGGCATTAAGTTGTACCTCAGTCCTTAAGATGTATTAAAATCTCTACCTAGATTAGTTGTCCATTTGACAGGTAGTACTGACCAACATATTTGTTCAGTTGCTGTAAAAATATTTTGTGCATGGATCAAATTCTGGTAGACACATAAACAACAGCACAGGTCAAGGAGTACTGATTTATTGTTTTTGGCTTTCAGATTCATTTATTCTTCAGTTTATTTAACCTCTTCAGTTTATTTGACCCCTTCAGTTTATTTAATAATTAACTATTTTAATCATTACCATTCATGTATCCATATGTCAGAATAAGCACTCCACACAAACTAGCATCATTCTCTATACCCAAGGCAGTAGTGATAGAATCTATAGTTCAGAATTAACAATTCCCAGTGAAATGTCAGCAGCGAATTGGCAGACACAGAAGTCTAGCCTTTATGGTTGTTTATTCTTCTAAGAAGGGTATGATTAGTCAAGATGTATCTGACCATTTCCTCTTCTGGTGTAAACAGCCAGAATCTATATAACTCCCTTCTTGGACAAAGTGGATGAGAATTCTCTGTCATTTGAAGGACAGAAAATGAAATAAATTTATGGGAAGAGAAAGGGAAGTTTGCTTCAGCATTTGAATGCAATAAAGAAGACACTAATGACCTATTGTCAGTATGTGTCTTGTTTGTCTGGTAGTGAGGATGGGTTTATCCATTCCATTCAGTTTATACATTCTCTTTTGGTATCTATTTTAACCACTTTGGATCTGTAAGTGTGTATCCTGAAGCTGGAAGGAAGAGGGGGACAGGCAGTAGCCTGTTAAAATCAATCTACACAGGTAATGTTTGATCTCATGATGTCAACTTCATTTGTGTCATACTTTTATCTATGAGAGAACTACATGGAGCAAGTTGATTTTAGTTAATGGTAATATATTGTGTTTCAAAAGGTGAAAAAGAGAGGATGTTAATTGCTTCCGCAACAGAAAAAATAACTGTGAGGTAATGCACATGTTAATTTGTTAAATTTAGCTGCTCTATAATGTGTTTATAGTTTAAAATATCATGTGCATGATAAATACCCACATTTTATCAGTTAATTGAGAGGAAAGGAAAAGAGAAAAGCGTGGCAAGAAAAAAAAAACCAAGGGTCTCACTGGCAGATACACTGCACTGGAATTTCTTGTCTGCCACTCACAAGTTATACGTCATTGAAAAATTTATTCAACCTTTCAGTAACTCAATTTCCTTTGATTTGAACTGAGACTGGTAATAGTATTGTTTCACATTTGTGTTTGTGTGTACTGTGATACCACATATGTTACATAAGATAATGAATTGTAAAGTGCCTGCCACAATGTTTGGCACCAAGCAGGTGTGCAAGTGCTATTCTCTTTTTCTCCTTTCTAATCAAGCCAGGAAGTGTTTTTTCTTACTCGTGCACACTGCTTAGAAAACTACCTTCTTTAAATCAGAAACACATGAAAAAATAAAAATCCAATTTGGTTGAATCTACATGTTCTTTTAGAATAAACAGAAATAAATTTCACCTTTATGGGAACCTAAACTACACAACAACAAAGCCTAAGTTGTTTTGTAGCTGCAGTGTGATTATTACAATATGATCTTAAAGAGACAAAGGTTTTTATAAAATAAAAAAGTAGATAATTTGAGTTCATGAATAATGCATATCCAGATAGATATTGCCTATCTGCTTAGAAAAGGTAGCAGAATCCTGAGATCAAGATTTGGAAAATTATTAGGAAATATAAGTATTGGTAAACCTCTTCCCAGTGCTATGTGTATCAAGTATGTTCTTTTTTGCTTGATGTGTTGTTGTATTTTCTTTGTTAACAAAACAGACATTGCTTCATAAGTACTAAGAGATTTATTCAGGAATTTGTGGACAGCAAAGCTTGTTTACATCTCTTGCCAGGATTTAGACAAAAGGTCCTCAAGGACCTTGTGATTTTTCTAATAATTCCTCTCACTGATCATAATGCTGGCCACATAGGAAATAAATCCTCCTTGATTAGTCAGAATGAGTCAGAACTCAGAAGTTTGATCAAGAATAAAAGAGCAGGATGAGTCACAGAGGAGCCAGGGTTTGAATGGAGAAGGAAGAGGAAGAAAAAAGAAACTGCAAAGTAGAGATAGTAACTCCTCTGATGACAGGAAATGCTTTGAGCTACAGTTCCACTAGAATCTGATAAGCCAGGTCTGAAATATTTGTGAAAATGATCCTATTTTTTCTTTTTCTTTTTAATTAATACATGTTTGCAGTACAAATGTTTGCATTCCTTGTGTGGAGTTGGTACCTGTACATAACACATGCTAATTCCTTTTTATTTCCCCATGAAACCAGAGAGGGTTCTAATTGTGTTTGGCTATTTGTATTAGCCTTTTCAACTTCTCTAGTCTTTGTTCAAGAGATAACTTGTAAGTGATCTGTTCTTTAATAACCTTACTTAAAAACCATCACCCTATGCCTAGCTTACACTCATGATTTTTGTTTTCTCCATAGATGTGTCATCATTCAACATACTGTATTACTTATATCTCCTTTGTAATGTTGACTGTATTATGGCAGGAATTTTGGCACTGTTTTACTTTAACACTCATGCTATTGTCTGGCTCACAGTAGATGCTCAACGTGTGTGGAGTAATTTGAGTGGATGGATGAATGAATGGATGCATTGAGGAGTGTCTAATGCATCCCTAGAATTGTGCTAAATGGATACCGGAGATATAAAATCAATAAAACAAGCTCTTTGCCTTTAAAGTGATTTTAAAGGCAAACAAGTAAAACAATAGTTTCCAAATATCATGATTAGTGTGTTGCATGGTGTCATGATATGTAAGTGGAGTTTCTGTGGGAAACAGAAGAGGATCTTTACTCTTGGGAGGACTAGTACATGAAAGGCTCAAAAACATCTTCCTCAAATAAGTAAAGTCTGGTCTGGAACATGGGTTGAAATTAATTAGATACTAGAAGGAAAAGAAGCTCTGAACCAAAAGGAAACTTGCATATGAATAGCTTTACTTTGAGAGATTAAATATGCTGATTAATTAGCCAATAGTATCAACCTAACTTTTTATGTGTGTCTCATAACTTGAAGGTTCTTATCAAGCTGTCAAGAAGAGACTAGCTATAAGAGTAGTGATAGGATAACTCCCAAACTAAACATATGAAAAAGAGGCCTTAGATCTGAACATACTCTAACATGAAAGTAGATGCAATGAGAAGTTAATCTGGAATTTCATTTTTTTGTTCTAACACATATACTTGGAATATTTATGCTTATGTTAATACAGATATCATCCAATTATTTTAGAAAAAGCAACCCATATAATTTTTAACATCAAGATGGTAGTAACATCAGCTACGTAAGAGAAAAATAACACCTAATGAAGCCTGTGATGTGCTGGAGTCAGCTGTTTGGTGAAAGCCAATTCTTACATTTTCAGAAATATATGCTATGGACTGCTTGTTAAATATATCAAAAAATTAAATTATATAGTATTAGGTTATAGATTAAATGTTTGTGTTTTCCCAGAATTCATATGTTGCCTAGTCCCCAGTGCGAAGGTTTTTAAAAAAATTTTATTTAAAGAGGAAAAAAAGCAAAACAGAAAAAAGAGTAGTAACAACCCAGAATTAAAAAAAGACACTAAGTGATCACTAGTTGATAAATTACATACTGTCATCTTAGAAATAGTTGCTCAAGTTATGAAATTAAAGTATACAAAGTGGACATTTAGCAGTGAGACTGCAAACAGTTCTGCTCAACAATACAACAAAAACTTAGTAATATGGTCATCTATCTTACACGCTTAAACATATACAAAGTTATATCCTTTTTTTTTTTTTTTTTTTTGGTGCTGGGGATTGAACTCATGACCTAGCACTTGCAAGGTAGGCACTTATGCCACTGAGCTAAGTCCCCAGTCCCAATCCTATAGAGCACTTAGTGTGAAGGTTTTTGAAGGTGGAGCCTTTGGAGGTAAATAGGTCTAAGGTTGAGCCTTCAAATGTAATGTTAATAGCTTTATAAAGAGACTTCAGAAATCCCTCTTGTCCTTCCTCTCATATGAGGACAAAACCAGAAGGTGTCAACTGTGAATTAAGAAGGCTCTCCTTTGTCACTGAACCTGGTGATGCCTTGATCTTTGATTTCCCAGCATCCAGAACAGTGAAAAGTATATTTTGTTGTTCATGAGTCAATCAGACTTTAGCATTTTGTCTTAGCAACCTGAACAGACTAACACAACTTTCAGTTATATAACTCATGTTAAAGCAAAGTGATAAACACTCTTTTTATATCATACTGCTTTACTAGAATTGACTATTTGATTTTGAGAAAATTTTATTCTATTGTACCTATAGGGATGAAATACTCAACTATGGTTGGAATATTTTGAGCATAGAAAGAGACAAATGCTGGGATCAGTTGTCCCCCTTATCCTAGACCAAAGAGATATTCATTAAACACAAAGTAGTACACCATTACTTTGAACTCAAAGTAATATAGTTGAGACTTGTATCATCACTCAGTACTTCTCATGTGATTGTTATTTGTTTACCTTTAGCTAATTTCCTGTATCAGAGGCCTAAATCTCCCCCAACCTCTCTTGCCACCTGGTACATATGTATGACCTGAAAAAGAGGTGCTGCTTATGTCTGAATGAAGAGTGGGAGAATGAAGAGGGCTGAGGATACACAGAGTCAGTGAGTGGCTGGCCCTGTGGTGGTAAGAGCTGTGTGTGCTCCACCTTCAGAGAACACACACAATGCTTTTGCTCTTTTGGGGGACTAATCATCTTCAGAGCTTAGCTTCAGCCTGATTTTTCTGGTTGTGAGTTTCTGGGAATCCTGTGATCTTTCTATTTAATCAATTTATCTTTTTTTAAAATACCTAGAAGGGTCCTCAAGCTTGAAACAAAGAACATGATTTACTCTTGTAGCTAATTTCTACACATAAATGAAACCATAAAGTATTTAAAATTTGACATTGTGGAAAGAATGCAATTATATGACATACATTAAAATAATTACTAGTATTTTTTTATAACAAAGCTGGAAATTATAGGCATATGTATTATGTGAACTGGATTGGTTCAATAAGAAGTTAGAAGATGGACACATTTTTTTTTTACCACATCTCTTCTGGAAAGTGGTTACTTGTAACTTGTCTTTTTGAATTTGGGGTGCAAATGTGACAGTAGTAGTTAGGTCTCAAAATGACAATAAATACTGGCAGAGAGGTAGAATTAACCAAGAGTAAGCACACCAGTAGGGGGGACCTTAAGAACTCAGAATGGGACATAATCTATCCTCTGGACAGGGCCTACTGAATTATCCACAATTTGAATAGTGGCAGGATTTGGGGACGATTCCAAACTGGACAAAGGAGGACAGAGTGGGCACAGGTTCACAGGCCTATTAAGTCGTGTTTTAGACAAATATTTGCAAGATTTAGAGTCAAGTTAATGGCATCAAGAGCAATAGAAGCCAGTAAAATCAAGATCAAACAGTCATCAAAGAGAACTCAAAGCTATATGCGATCTGGTCAAATTAGATTGTTTTATTTCGAGTGACTGCTTTGGCTTCTTGTGTAAAAAAGCCCTCTATCTTCTTTATGTCTCTCATGAGGTTAAATTTCCATTTCCTCAGTCATTCATGTAATATTTACCTGCATGAGTTTTCATGTATCAAAACACTATCATACAAATCTGCTTAGTGTTTTTTTATCTTATACTGATTATCATTAAAAATGATCTTAAATATGTTTATTGGAAAAGGAAATTGAATATACCATGATTTTCACTACAAAAGAAACTAAAAATAAATACAATAGATAAAATTTCACTACATAAGAAACTAACTATAAATACAATAGAAACAAGGGACAATGTTATGGAATTGTGGTTAACCATGCTTGTAAATTCATTTTGCTCAAGCATTTTATCCATTTCCTTTTTATTAAATATGAGATTGGTGTTAGATCACTAATAAAGGTTAGGATCAAACTGAGTCTCCCTCTCTAACTAATAGAAAATGGAAAAAAGACAATGATTTAGGATAGTGTAAAAGTCTGTCATATATTACCCAAGATAATCTCATGTACTTCCCCAAATCATCTTAAGTATTTTGGGAAAGACAATTTTAGTGTAAAATTAATAAAATCTGAAATAACAGTTTCTAAACTTGTAAATTTATGCTATTGTATGAAAGTACTATTGTTGTTCTACATTGAAGTAAAAGAAGACAACATGAATTTTTTTCTTACTGTTAAGTTTAATTTGCTTATGATTATTGTGAAATTGTTTCATTTATTAATAGTAAATGTTTTATTTATGAAACTATGATAGAAGATTTTTTCTAATTTTATGTTGAAAACATACAAATATTTATCATTTCTCCCCTTTTTGATTGGTCAGTCTTACAATTTTAGAAATGTCTGGCCTAGCCTTAAACATAAAATGGCAATAGATTCTCTACCAACTTTTTTTCTCTACTTATTTATGTACTCTCCTTGTATGTGTGGGAGAGTATTCAGAACCACTAAGGTGAGAGAAAAAAACTTTGTCTGTTAATAGTGAAAATCTTTGATGAATGAGAACTCCTATGTGCAAGATGGTTTCATTGTCTTCCTGGAAACTGTGGCATCTGGTTCAAGGGGCACATCAAAAAATTGCATTAACACTTGCAGTTCATAGCCTTTAAAATATTCTGATGCCCTAGACTTTGGTACTCCTATATTTGTAATGCTAAAGGCAGAAATACTGGTTTCGTGACTCAGACCCAACCCAACCCAACCCAATCAAACCAAACCAAAACACAAAAAATAAACTTCACATTCCTCACATAAAAACTACAGCTACAATGATTCTTTAATATAGAATTAAAATTGAAATCCAAAAATACTAAGTGAGATAATGCCAGTTGTTTGGCATGAAGTTAGTTATAACCCATCTTATCTTTTTCATTTCTATCAGTTTTCTGTTTTCTCTTTCATTCCTGATTGTGTAATTTCTTTTCTTATTTTCTTGTGACGCTCACTAAACTTTGATCAATTTTGGTAATCAAATAACAATCTTTTAGTTTAATTTTTATTTATTACTTCTTTCTGTTTTGTGTATCATTGATTTCTGCTCTGATCTCTATTATTTTCTGCCTTATTCCTTCTTTTGATTTGGTCTATTTTCTTTGTTTGGGGGTCAAAGATATTAGAATCATTCTTCCAATCTAAGACTTTAAAGTTGCACATTTTTCTACAAGCTCAGAATTACCTACATCCTTGTATTGTATATATTTTTATGTTCCATATATTATATTTTGACATATGACAAGCCTTTTGTAACTGCTGACAGGCTGTCCTTGCCAAAGCAAACCCATTTTTTTTTTAATTTTGAAGAGAACAAGCCAATTCTTAGAGATAGTAAAAGGCTCAGCCTAGAGACAATGTCCCTCTAATCATCTCAGGGCAAAGTTTGAGACCTGCAGAAAACAGTACAACACAACAAAATTGTTCAGCCAGCCAATCCTAAACTGTTTATCCTATCCTCTCTTATATTTCCTGCGGAAAACTCAGTAAGGGATTTGGTCTAATGCTTTCCTCTGTCTTGCACTTCTGGTTTTGGCCCAGAACCTGATGTTCCCCCAATATGCCCTCTTGTTGGTAAGGGAACTGTGAGTAGCACTGTGCTTTTCTTTCAATCACATTGATCTCTGCATCTTTATAAATTAAGACCTGGGCATAGAAAAATCCCATAAACTTTGTGTTCTTACTTCATATAGTTCAGGACACATCCTGATTTTCCTTGTGATTGTTTTTTTTTTTTTGGACATATTGATTGTATATAAGTTTGGGTTTTTAAAAAATTTTATAAATCAAAACAAAAAAAGACATAATTTCAAAAAAATTAACACTAACTAAAATATTACATATTTTTATCTTAAAAGTAGTTATTCAGATACCAAAATCTAGGCAAAAAAGTGATAAATAAAACAATGACAGCACAAAATGTTATTTCTGATCAACTAAGATTAGTAGCATATTTATCTAGCATACATATACATAAACACATTTATATATGTTTACCAATATACATATGATATTTTTCTTTCTTCCTTTTTTCCTTTCCCATATCCTAGTAGTTCTGTCCCTTTGAGCACTTTCTTTCCCTTTCATTATTACAATATCTGCTATATATTTTGGATCTTATTATCCTTTCAGATTTTTATTTTCATTATTTTTATAGTAGGGAGACAATATGATATTTACAAATGTGAGTTTGATTTATTTCACTTATGAGTATTGTCTCAATTTGTCTCCATTTACATATAAAAGTCTCAAGGTTATCTTTTATAGCTGAGTAATATTCCATTGTATAAAAATATCACATCTTTTTTATCCATTGTGTGGTTGATGGCCATTTGGTTGTTTCCAAGATTTAGCTATTTCAAATCATGCTGCTATAAACATGAGTGCACATATATCTCTGTGGAATGACATTTATAACCAAAAGAAGAATATCTAGATTAAATGAGACTTTCAATCCTAGTTTTTTTGAGGTATCTCCCTTACTGATTTCCATGGTAGTTGCACTGGTTTACACTCCTACCAAAAGTGGAAAAGTGTTCCTTTTCCCCCACAGCCCTATCAATATTTGATATCCATTGATTTCTTATGGCAGCCATTCTTTCAGGAATGAGATGAAATTTCAGTGTTGTTTTAATTTGCATTTCTCAAATGACTAGTGATGTTGAGCATGTTTTCATGTATTCACTTGCCATTTGTATTTCTTCATCTGAGAAGTGTGTGTTCATTTCAGATGCCTATTTTTGGATTGGGTTTTTGAATTGGGTGGCTGATGTTTTTTCATTCTTTATATGTTCTAGGTATAATTCCTTTGTCTGAGGGACAGCTGGCTAAAATTCTTTCCCATTCTGTGGGTTTTCTCTTCATTCATTTGGTGATTTCTTTTGAAGTACAAAAACTTTCTAAATAAGAAGAGATCCTAGACATTGATTCAGGGAAGTATTTCTCAGTTTGCATTTTGTTCATGAACTGTTTGCCTACACCTATATCTTCAAGATTTCTACCTACCTTGTCTTCCAGCAGATTTACTGCTTTTGTTTTAATATTTAGATCTTTGATCTCCTTTGATTTTAGTTTAGTGCATAATGATAAACATGGGTCTATTTTCAGTCTTCAGCATGTGGAAAGCCAGTTTTTCCAGCACCATTTATTACTTTTTTCAGCACCATTTATTAAGGAGGTTATCTTCCTTCTAGTGAGCATGTTTAGCCCATTTGTCAAAGATAAGGTGGCTACATGTCTTTGTAGTTGTGTCTGCAACTTCTAATCTGTTCCAATGATCTTAGAGTCTGTTTTCATTCCCATACCATGCTGATTTTATTACTGTAGCTTTGTAGTATAATCAGGGATTGTGATGCCTTATACTTTGATTTTGTTGCCCAAAATTGCCTTTGCTATTCTAGGTCCCTTCTGTTTCCATATGAGTTTTTGGAATGTTTTCTCTAGATCTGAGAGGTATAATATTGGCATTTTGATCAGAATTGTATTGAGTTTGTATACCAATTTTGGGAATGTAGCCATTTTCACAATTTGGGTTCTTCTCAACCATGAGCAAGGGATATATTTCCATTTTCTGAGATCCTCTTCAATCTCCTTTTTTAGAGTATTATAGTTTTCAGTGTATAGGTCTTTTACATCTTTTGTTAGGTTTATTCTTAAGTATTTCATTGTTTTGGGTGCTATTATGAAAGGTGTCATTTCCATAATTTCTCTCGCAGTGAGTTTATTGCTTGTGTATAGGAATGTTATTGATTTTTGAGTATTGACATTGTATCCAGCTACACTGCTGAATATCCTTATTAACTCATCTTTTGATAGAGTTTTTGGGATCTTCTATAGAGTGTCATGTTATCTGCAAATAGTGTTAATTTAACTTTTTTCTTTCCAATTATTCCTTTTATATTGCTCTTTTGTCTAATTGCTCTAGTTAATGATTCCAGATCTATATTGAATAGGAGTGGTGATAGTGGACATCCTTGTCTTGTTCCTGATTTTAGAGTGAAAGCTTTCAGTTTTTGTCCATTTCATATAATGTTGGCTGTTGATTTGTCATAGATGGCTTTTATCAGATTGAGGTAGATACCATCTATTCCAAGTTTCTGTAGGATTTTTATGATGTACAAATGTTGGACTTTATCAAAAGCCTTTTCTGCATCTGTTGAGTTGATCATGTGGTTTTTGTCTTTGGCTCTGTTGATGTTGTGTATTACATTAATTGATTTGCATATGTTAACTCATCCCTGAATTCCTGGAATAATCCCCACTTGGTCCTGATGTGTAATCTTGATGATTTGCTGCACTCTATTTGCCAGCTTTTTATTGAGAATTTCTGCATCAATATTCATTAGGGAGACTGGGTTTTTCTCTGGTTTTGGTATCTGAGTAATACCTGCCTCCATGAATGAATTAGACAGAATTTCTTCTCTTTCAATTTCATTGAAAAGTTTGAGGGGTATTGGCATCAAATCTTCTCTAAATTTCTTATAGAATTCCATTGTAAATCCATCATGACCTGGGTTTTTCTTCGCTGGTAAATTTTTATCACATTTTCAATTTCAGTAGCTGATAATGTTATTCAAAATTGGTATATCTTCTTGATTCACTTAGTTAATTCATACATTTCCAGATATTTGTCAATTTCCTCTGTGTTTTCCAGCCTGTGAGTAAACATTTTCAAAGTCAGTATTCATGGTCTGAATTTCCATGGGATCTGTTGTAATTTCCCTCTTTTCTGTCCTTATTGTGTGAATTTGAGTTTTTTCATTCTTTTCCTTGATAAGATTATCAAGGAAGGCTAAAGGTTTCTTAAAAGTTCTTGAAAGGCCATATTACTTCCTTGGAGATTTTATTCTATGAGTTTATTTTACTGTGACCTTCACAGATTCATACATTTAACTAGAAACCTTTAAAAAAAATCTAATCCTTTCAAGTAACAAAAGCTAGCTAGGTTAAAGCATTAAATAGTCTCACAAAGACAGAAGTATTACTGTATATATTTAATGTATTGATGTGCACACACACAGATGCCCTCATTATGATGTTATATGTATATATATATATATATATATATGCTAATATATATATATATGTCATAATACATACATACACTGTATTTTGCATGCACGTATATCTGCATAAGTATTATTTACATATAGCATATGTGTATTGTGTATGTATGTATGTATGTACTGTGTGTATGTATATTGTGGTTATTAAAGGAAAGCAGCAATTTAGAAATGTGTGTTTTGTGGTGCGATCAGAAAGGAACCATTGACTCCAGATCTGTGAGTTTCTGTAAACTGAGCTACCTTAAGATGAGAACATTTAAAATGTGAGAAGGTAATTTTTGTTAATCTGAGTTGTAGAAAAAGAGTATACAAATAAACTTAATGATCATTTTCTTAATATCTTTAAGCTTTCATGTTCTCACTTTTAAAATCATGAAAGCATAGAGCTAGTATAGCAAGTTTATTTTAGCTCTATGATTTTGTAGCTCTATTGAATCAGCTGATTAAATTTGATACTATGGACTGACATACTCAGTCTGATGAAATTTATGACACTGTTAGTAGGATTTTTCTGTCAATCACATTGAACACTGATTACATGATGCTTTCTACCCCTCCTCATTTCCTCATAAATAGGGGTTATTGCAAACAATTTTCTTTTTTGGGGGGGGCAATTTTCTCAAGGTTGAGACTATTCTTTAGTTGAATTTTTAGTGACTCATTTGGATGCTGTATTATTATCTCATTTTACTCATTGCTGTCTTAATCAGATGTTTCTGTTAGTCATGCAAGAAGTGGCAAGCAGGTGTGCTATGCTCAGTGCTGCTAGCTTCATTTAGCAGGAAATGATAGGTTTCTCAGGGCTACCTACTTCTCCTTATCACAACCTGAGTAAAGATATTGCTCCTCTCATAACTTACTTTTATTCTCACTATATATAAAACAGTAACAACATCAATATTTTTCCCCTTGGGCTGTCACAAGATCCATGACTTACATTTTTCCAATTGCTCTGGATCTCCTTTCTCTCTTTCCCTATTTCAAAATAACACAGTGACTTTCTTTTAATGTTTTATCTTTTTTCTAATATTTTTATATTTGCAAGATGAAAAATTTTAAATGGCATCACTTCATTCCTGGTTTGGCTCACTTTCACTGATTTTGAAATTATTCCTGAAAAAGACATATTTTATTTTAAACAGTCAAATGTTTCACAGTTTTCTTTTATAAACATACTTTCACCTACCCAACAATTCAATTAACAAATATTTATTAAGTGCCTGCCATAGGCTAGCCACAAGGAATCTAAAACAAATACAGCAAGCTCCCATAAAGAGCTCACTACCTAGGTGAGTAGCAGAGATTCAAGCTGTCAAATACAATTAGGCTGATAGAAGCGATATTAGAAATATGTTTTCTATGCAGAGTTCACAGAAACAGAACCAACAGAATAAATAGATGTACATAAGAGGAGATTTACTATAAAGTTGGCTATGTGATTATAGAAGTCCTATATCCATGGTCAGGAGAACATGGGTGGTTTAACTCAAACTGAGAGAGAATTTATCTCCTTCCCATATCTCTGTTTCATTTACTGAGTCCTTAAGGAATAAAATGATGGTTTAGTGAGCATTGGTGAGCATGATCTTACTCAGGGTACAAATTCAAATGCTAATCTCTTTTGCAAACATTTTCACAGACATTCTCAGAACTTATGTTTCACTAGCTGTATGGTTACTGTATGGATCTTTAAGATTCCAGGAGAGTGATGGATTATATATTCAAAACATTGAAAGAAAAAACTGTCAAGCAAGGACCTGGCAAGGAGTCCTTTAAAATGAAAGAGAGAGAGATTTTCCCAGATAATCAGATTTTGAGGGGACAGTGTTCAGCACTGTACTTGCCTTCCAAAGAGTTCTAAAAAATTTCAAGCTGAAATGAAAGGCTGTGAATTAAAATGTAAAAACAGAAGCATATAGAACTCACTGATAAAGGTCAGTCTGTACATTTGTTCCTTGACATCCATGACAGATTTTACCAAGACGCCTGGTGGATTCCAAAATCCAAAGATGTTTGAGTTCCTTATATAAAATGATGTTATTTTTCATATAACTTATATATTTTCCATAAACTTATATATGATGTTATTTTCCATATAACTTGTATATTTCCCATATAACTTATATTAATGAAATGAAAATATTGTGGAAATAGTTGTTATATCCTATTTTTAAAGGAAAAATGACAAGAAAATGTCTATTTGTTCAGTATAGATTTAAAAAAATATTTTTGGTCTACCATTAGTCAGTTCTATAGGTATAAAATCTGTGAATGTAGACAACCACTATAATCAAAATCAAAATTCTTTAATATTGTAATGACAGTGCCTAAATTATCTTCAACTATCTTATAAAAGCAAAAAGAACAAATGTAATAAAAAGTGTAAATATTAAATTTGTTAATACACAATATTAAAAAATACTAATTGTAACATCAATAATCTAAAATTTAAGGAAGGAGAAATGAAAGATTGAAGTTAAGTTCAATTTTGTAAAGTATTTTATGTAAGCCTCATGCAACAATCAAAGTCTCACAACAAGTAACTACAAATGAAAATCTTGAAGTAGATTCATGAAAGTTAGAAAAAAACAGTCTCACAATAAGTCACAAAGGAAGACATCAAGAGAGGAATAAACTACAAAAGAATCAGTAAACAATTTAAAATTGTCTGAAATGTCTTTACCTTCCAGTAATTACTTTCATTGCAAATGAATAAAATTCTCTAATCAACAGACTGAATTTAAAATCTTGTGATATTTCTTTAAGAGTCTCACATTAGATTTAAGAATACACAGGCTTAAATGAGGGGAAAGAAAAGATATTTCATGGAAATGATAACCAAAGGACAGCAGTAGTTGCTAGACTTATATCAGATAAAGCATACTGTTAGGTCAGGAACTGTAAAAATAGGAAAAAAAAGGTCAGCATAAAATGAAAAGGGAGACAAGTCATAAAGAAGAAAATAGAACAATTATAAGTATCTCTGCATCCAGAATCAGATAACCTAAATATATAAGGTAAATACTACCAGGACTAGAGGAGAAATAAACAGCAAAATAGCAATTATTGAGACTTTCATAGCTCATTCTCAACAAAGGATAGATTATTAATAAATAAACAGTAGATTTGAACATACTATAGACCAAATGAAATTCAGTGACACAGAACATTCCACCAAAGAGAAGCAGAAAACAAAATCTTATTAAATGCATGCATAACATAATGCAGGTAGGTAATAGCCCAGATCACAAAAAATTAAATTTAAAGGTTAAAATTGGGTTAAGTATCTTTTCAGAATTCAGTGGTATGAAACTAGAAATCAGTAACTGGAAGAAAATTTTAAAATTCACAAATGTATGGAAATTAAACAACATATTTTTGCTTAAATAATGTGTCAAAGTATTCCAAACAGGAATAAAAAATGTTGAGACAAATAAAAAGTGGAAATATACAATACTATAACTTATAGGATACAGCAAAATCTTTTCCAAGAAAGATGGATATAGTGATAAAAACTAACATTGAAAAAATACAAAAAAAGAATGATCACAAATGAACAATCCAAATTCTAAAATTATACTTCAGGGAACTAGAAAAAGAAAGTCAAATAAGCCAGAGCAGAAAATGGAGAAAATAATTGGATAATAAATAAATAAAATTGAAATCAGGAAAATAATAATGGATTAAAAAGATGGTATTTTTATACAGTGGAGTACTACTCAGCCATAAAGAAGGATAAACTTGAGACTTTTATAGGTAAATAGATGCACCTAGAGACTATACTCCTAAGAGAAATAAGTAAGACTCACATGTGTAAACATTCTGTTGTCCCCCTGGTGTGAGAAACTGAAACAGTAAATAAGGTCTAAAATGTATAATAGGGCTGGGTATTTAGCTCAGTGGCATAAGTGTCAAACAGGAAGTCATGAGTTCAATCTCTGGTACCAAAAAATAAAAATAATAAATAAATAAATAAAATGTAAAATAAATATTGTGAAATAGGAAGAAATTGTTCAAAAGGAAAAAAACAATTAAATTAGGTAAAAGTGGGAAGAAAAGAAGGGAAAATGAAAAGATACAAGTTAGTTATAGTACTAATCATTCTCAGCTCATTGAAAAGGAAGGTTAGTGCTAATATCAATTAGAGAATTTTTATTCCTGTATCTCATACTCTGAGGAACTACTTTAAAGATAACAATATGTAACACATTAACTTTTGTTTTGCTCCTATTACTTTTCTATGAAATTTTGCTTTATTATTATTATTATTATTATTATTATTATTTTTTTTTAAAGATTTTATTTAAAGAGAAACAAAAGCATGTAGAGGGGTAGAGATAATACAGAATTCCAAAAAAAGATAAACAATAAGAAATCACTAGTTAATAAATTACATATTATCCTCTTAGAAATAGTTTTTAACATAAAATAAAAATTAAAAAAGGAATATAAAAAAGAGAGGAATGAAATATAACTATAAGTGAAAAAGAAAACATTACAATTGACACTAAAGAAATGTAAGATTATTATACTAATGAATAACTGTATGCCAGAAAATATGTAAAATCAATAAGAAATGGATGTATTCCTACCAACATACAACCTACAAAGTTGAATTATGAAGACAGAAAATCCAAACTGATAATAACTACATTAAGTCAGTAATCGAAAACTTCCTAACCAATAGAAATTCAAGGGCCAAAGAGTTTTACTAGTTCTCTTAGTTACTTTTTGTTGCTGAGACACACACAAGTATCAAGCGAAGAATGATTGATTTTGGTTCAGAGATTATAAAAATTGCAGCCCATAGTCTGCTAGATCTAGTTATCAAGGTAGGATAGCACAGGGCATCACAGAGAAGAAAAATTTCATGTTAAGACAGGCAGCAGCAGTGAAGCCTCCCTGTACCATGTCCAGGATACAACAGTTTTACGTAGTACTGCCCAAGCTCAAGGTGGTCATTTCCACTGTCCACTCCCAGAACTATGTTAAAACAACCAGTGGACTACTTTAGTACCCCATACCTATAATCTCAGTATCAAACACCCTACATTCACCCAGCTCCAAAAAACCCAAACTATGAGTGCACGCGGCTTTGGGGAACATTTAGATAGAAACCATAACCAAACATTTAAAAAATTATTTCTAACCATTTGCAAATTTATCTGAAAACATAGACAACATTTCTAAATTCATTTTATGAGGGTTGTAATAACCTCATATGAAACTCAGATAAGGACACTGGAAGAAAAAGAATTATAGATCAATTTCTTTGGTGAACATATAGATGCGCAAGATTTCTTAGTAAAATAGTAACAAATAAATCAAATGCCATGACAAAATGATATTAGCCCAGGATGACTCAACATACATGTATGTAAATCAATGTATCACATTAAAAGAATGAAGAACAAAACTACCTGATCTTCTCAATAGATTCAGAAAGAACTTTTGACAAAATTCAAGATTGCTTTATAAAACAAACAAATAAACAACTCTAAACAAATGGTGCTAGAAAGAATGTACCTAAATGTCATAGATACTACATGTGCCAAATCCACAGCTAATCATACTCATTGATGAAAAACTTTTCCTTTAGCATCAGGAAAAGAAGAAGTTTACCTATGCTGACTACTGTTCAGCAAAATAGTGGACATCCTAGCCTAGGAAGTTAGGAAAGGAAAAGGGAAGAAGAAAACCCCAAATTTAAAAAGAATAAGTAAAATTGTCTCTGTTTGCAGATAACAAGATCTTAGATATAGAAAATTCTAAAGGCCCCACCAAAAATCTATAAGAACTAATAAACAAATTCAGCAAATTTGATGGATACAAAATCAGTATTCAAATATATAAACAAGAAACTGAGACCCAGGCTCCTCCTGCAATCTCTGCCATCCCAGCAGACCACCTCACAGGACCTGGGAACTCCAGCCAGTGATGCGCACAGGGCCATGCTAGATCCGGACCCCTCCCATGACCCCTGCCTCTCCGCAGACCACCTTGCAGGATAGAGGAACTCCAGCCAGTTGCACAGGAGGGCTGGGCCAGAATGGGAACCCTCCCATGTCCCTGCAGTCCTGGCCACCCACCTCAGGACCTAAGAACTCTAGCCCATGATGTGTGCCCCTGCAGTCCCACCACTGCCATTGGGGAACCCCCAAATCCTGGACCTAGTATTGCTGTTGATCTTCAGCTCCAACACCTCCCCCCAGAACCTTAGACTGCAGTGGATTAACCATGCAGTATCAAGGGGAGACTCAGTAACCCCTCACCCAAACAGAAGTCAGCATGCTTCCATCAGTGAGGTGAGATTGCCCCTAAAATAGGAATAGAGTTTACCACTTTCAGTTGGGTAAACGGGAGCAATAGCGAAGCCCCCTCCAGAAGTAGATCATAGGTGAGCTTGGCAAGTGCGTGGGTGAGTCCTTCTTCCACAGAGAATATCAAGTAGGTTGAGGAGGGTGCCAATAAGGTCTCCTCCAATGTGGAGAAAATTAAGGGGATCTGTGGGGCACCCAGAGACACAGGAGGGTCCCAGCCAAGACAAACACTATAGACAGGGAGATCTGGTGACTGAATGACCTGAAGACCTAATAACAGCAGGAACTAGGGGTTGATTTCCATCAATACTTCTAGGCTGACAAGAACATAAGACTCACCTAATAGGCCCTGGAAGGGGAAGTCAGGTGACTGGCCCACCTCTTCATTGTGGGGCCCAGCAATTGGACAAACATCAACCTTACAGTAGGACCCTAAGATACACACTACCACCAGTCAACATTAGTGAGATTTAAGGACCAAATATTAATCCAAAAGGGGAAAATGGCAAAATGAAAAAGCAAAATGCAATCTCAAACATCTAGTCCACCAGAAGCAAGTACAGGAGACATTGAAATACAGGACTTCAAAAGTCACACACTGGAAACCTCTGAAAAGATAGCAAGTGAAATAAGAAAAAACAGCTATAGAGGCTATAGAGGAAATCAAATTAGAAGTAAACCCAAAATATGTAATTGCTATTATAGAAAAGAGAGGAAAAGAAAGTGCTCTAAAGGATATAACTGCATGTATGTTTAAGTGTGTAAGATAGATAATCATATTACTAAGTTTTTGTTGAATCATTGAACAGAACTGTTCAAAGTCTCACTGTTTGAATGTCCACTTTGTATGCTTTAATTTTGTAACTTGAACAACTATTTCTAAGAGGAAAATATGTAATTATCAACTAGTTATTTCTTACTGTTTATTTTTTGAAATTCTGTATTATTTCTACCCTTTTCTCTGTCTGAAAAGAAATTAGACAGTGTTATTCATAATAATATCAAAAACAATAAAGTACTTTGGTAGTGAATTTAATCAAGTAGGTAAAATATCTCTGTGCTGAAAAGAGTACAATGATGAAAAACTGAAAAAGGCTCAAGTAAATGGGAAAGTGATTGTGTTCATGAATTGGAAAAAATAATATTGTTAAAATGTCCCTATTATCCTAAGTTAGCTATAAATTCCATGGAATTCCTAAAATAATCAATGAAATTCTCAAAAAAAGTGGAAAAATAACTTTAAAATTCATATAGAATCACAAAATCCAAAGAAATTTTGAAGGAGAACATAGCTGGAGGTTCACAATCCATAATTTTAAGCTATACTACAAAGCTGTAGTAATTAAAACATTATGACACAGTTATAAAATCAGACACATAAACCAATGGAACAGAACTGAGATCCCAGAAATAAACCCATGATTATATGGTCAGTTAATATAATTACACTGCCAAGAAAGGACAGTTTTTCAGTTAATAGTGTTGGGAAAACTGGAGATACATAGGTAAAAGAATGAAATTTGATCCCTATATTATGCCATTTACAAAAAATTAAAAATAGCTTAAAAGCTTAAATGAAAGACCTGAAACCATAAAATTCCTAGAGAAAAGCATAGGGGATAACTCCTTAACATTGTCTTCATAGTAATATTTTGGTTATGACAACAAAAGCACAGGCAACAACATAAAAAATAAATAATCAGGACTACTTGGAACCAAAAAGCTTCACACAGCAAAAGAAATAATCAACACAAAATAAGAGACAATTAGGCTGAAAGACAATAGTCATAAACCATGTAGAAATATGGTTAATATCTAACAGATATAAGAAACTCATACAACTCAATAGCTAAATCAAAACTTATATTCTTGAAATTTGCTGAAATTATATCTTAAATTCTATCATATGCACAAAAATTGATTACTATGTGAAGCAATGCTTCTGTTAATTGAGAGAATTGTGATAATAATTTCACAATATATACATACACTGTATTAAACTATCATTGTTTATACCTTAAATGTACAGAGTTTTATTTGTTAATTATATGTCATTAAATCTTGAAAAGAATGAACAGAATAAACAAACAAACAAACAAAAAACAGAACAGCCAAGGACAGTAGCAAGCCCAGTATATAGATTTAATGAACCAATCACTCTGAGGAACTTTCTATTGTTGTAAACAGTTCTCTTGTCCATTTAATTACACTGATGAAAATTTGTGTCTCTGAGTGTGAGTTTTATGATAAGCTTGATTCTCATCAGAACACAAAATAAAAAGGTGAAAAAATATAATGTCAATTTTTATATATGAATATGAAGAAAATGAACATGGGTAAAGATTTAAGTAAAAAAATGACTCAAGGGAAGTTGTGAAAAGATTTTGATGCAGGAAACTCAGAGAAATGTGTAACTTAGCATTTAGTTATTAGTGGAGTCTGGAATTATATATTCTTGGTGCTTCACAAGATGTAGTATTACAGAGAACATAGACCAGAAATTAGTCAACTAGTGTGAGAATAAAGAAATTGGATTTGTAAGATTCCCTGCTCCAAACTGATTATTTTTAAGATGAATGTAATGACTTAGCTGAATACTGTGAATTATGTACCTAGAAAATATTCCTCAACTCTTTTAGGAAGGCAGATTGCTATAAAAGACAGGTTAATAAGAAAGTCATGTGTCAACATACTACCTGAAAGATAATAGGATATGAGATAGAATTGTGATTCAAAACTAAAAATTTATTTTCTTCTGTATCTGTGGTAAAGTTCACCAGAAAGTATCCCTTACTTTAGTGGAATGACTTTGATGTGGAAATACAATCTAGGATTTCACTAAAATTGTAATAATGAGATTATTTTTAATGTATATAATTTTTATTGGTAGTTAAGTTTATTTTCATTTCTCTTTCCCTTTACAGTGATAAATAGAACTTCTGTGAAGATGGATCAGTAAGCAGCACCAGATAAGCCTCTCCAAGAGTAAGAGACCAGATGCTAGACAATAGCATTTTGGAAAAAGAAGGAGGGAAATAGATACCTGAGACCCTGGGACATTCCAAAATAAGAATTGGAGTCCACAGAGAGAACAAGGTGATTGACCTCATTGCAGAAAAGAGAAGTGGAAAACTGTGCTTTCTCTTCGACTCCTAGCTTTTGGCGAACTGAACATTCTCCCTGATTCCTGGCTCACAGCATGAGAGAGAGAGAAGACTCAAGCCTACAGAGGTGCTATGATGGTTAGGGACCTGGGAGCTTACCACAGAGAAATGTACCAGTGGAGTAGAGCAGTGGATGCATTGGCAGGAGTCCAAAAGTCCTCAGGAGAGGGTGATTGGATGCTATTTTTGGGTGGGAGCAGCTGAGCCCAGGAACTGGGAGCAGCTGTTGAGATGGATTCATTTTGTGAGTCTTAGTGTCTGAGTGAGGAACTGCAGTGGGAGACTCCCAGGATTTGTCAGCTGAGGTCAATCTGGCAAGAAACACCCACAAGTTTTTAGGCTACACTATTCAGGTTACAGGCTTACTGCCAGATACCAGGATTAGCTGGAACTTCTGTGGAGATGAATTGGCACTATACCCTATTTGTTCTGCAGGTTTAATGGGATTACACAGCACTTTGCCCTAATTCTACTGCAGGATTGCCTGAATCACACAATACTGATATGGGCTCTGTATGCCTTCTCTGTCTGCCAGCACAGCAGAGACATTCCTCAAAGTGGACACTACCATGGAACTATAGGCCTCAGAAGATGGAAACATGTTTGAAATCACAAAGAAATTTCTCTCTCCTTCTCTCTTTCTTTCTCTTTCTCAATCATATATTTTCATTTTTTCATGTGTGAATGTTGATTTTAGATTTTTTGTTTTATAGAGTTCTTGTATTTGTTCCTTCCTTCTTTGTTACCCTCCTGTCTTCTTCACCAGTCTCTGAAAGTTTAGGTAATCTTCCTTTAGCCTTCAACCTTTGCTTCTATTTTCTTTCTCTTTTATTTCTCTATTTCCCTTTTATTCCCTTTAAATCTTTTCAATTGTAGGGATATTTATTGTATATAATTTTTTGGTTTGTTTTACTTTTTTATTATACAAGTATAAATCTTGATACTATGGTTAAAGACAGCAAATCAATTGTTACCACAGTTTAACATTTTCTAGGTTGTAGTTGATCCTATCATAATTATTGATTATATTACCTTAGCCAAGGTGACATAGGTATTCTAATCAGTTATTTTTCTTTGTATGCCTACCAAAATAGTCTAAGGGTCATAAACAATACTAAAGGCCAGGACTAAAGAAGCATGGGCTAGGTTAAATAAGAAGCAACTTTTTATTCCTAATAAATTGAAGCAATAGGATTTTGTGACAGATTCAAAAGCCAAAATTCAGCTACACATAGAAGACATCTCTGAAAAGTAGCAATTTCATAGGAAATTCTCAATACTAGTGAGAAACTCACCTATCATAAGCAATTTATTAGCATCAGCAGAAAATATATTTTTTATAAAGTAGAAAATGAGAAGACACAGAAGCAAGATGCAATCTATCTTAGTTACTCTTTATTTGTTGTTGAGATAAAATACCTGATGTGCAAAGTTGGTGAAACAAAGGTTTATTTCTTACAGTTCTTGGAGGTTTCAGTCCATACTCAGCTGGATCCAAGGCATGGTAGCACGGCAGGGCTACAGTTCATGGCTGCCATGAACAGCAAGGCACAAACTGACAAGACAGAAAGTCACACCTTTTTCCTGCCCTTACATTATATCTTGGCTCCACCCCATGCAGATGTAGCACTCACAACACCAATCCAAGTGCTAGTCAATGAACCAATCACAAATGCTAGGGTTGGTTGAGTCCATAATTGCATGAGGCTTGGGGGCCACTGACAAATCATGACACAAACCTAGACCACCAGCTCTCCCAAAACAAACCTAGCAGATAAGTAGTGAGGTGGAACAAATCAAAAGCCACCAACCTGTACTTTCTGAAGTGATAACAGTGGAAGTAACAAAGCAGGTGAAAGAGGTCTAGAAAAACACAAATTAGAAATAACTTCTCAGATAACAAAAGAGATTATGAACATGATGAATGACATGGTTAGTGAATCTAGCATAGGTATAGATTTAAAAAAATAAAGGAGCTTAGAAAAATGATGCAAACCATGAATGCCCAACATAAGAAAGAAATGGAATTCATGAAAAAGACTCAAACATATCCAGGAGATTAAAAATTCTATTGAAAGTACATGAGCAAATGTGAGAACAGAATATCAGATCTAGAAGACAAGTTCATGGTTAGCAAACATGAAAAGAAAGATTTAAAACAAGTAAAAGACTATGAAAGAAGCAAACAGCTGCTAGATGATAAAAAGAATATCGTAACATTGATTAGAAACAATGAAACATCAGGATATAGTGCAACGGAAATAACAGAAAATAACTGCCCACCATCAAACCTATTATACTGAATATATCTAACAGACTATTTATTTAGTACTTATTTCTGCATTTTTCTCCTTTAAGACACAAAACCTCATTTTTTTGGAATTTTATAATGGTATGTTCTCCACTATTTTTAGAATAATTTTTGTTTCTAGCATAAGAAATTTCTCTCAGGACCCCACGTATCTTCTTCAAAATTGGAGCAGTTCTTCCACTAATAACTGAAAGATATTAAAGATAAAAATCAGGTTTGAGTTGGCATGTATCTGTGATTCCAGTTCTTTGGAGGACTGAGGCAGTATGATGCAAGGTTGAGCCAACCCTGTGTAGTTTAGTAACTTTGTGGGACTGTTTCTTAACATAAAAATAAATTAATACATAAATATATAAATAAATAGAAAGGGGGGTTGTAGCTCAATGAGAAGGTCTTGGGTTCAATTTTCAGTACTGGGAAAGAAAGACAGAGACAGAGAGAAAGGCAGACAAAGAAAGAAAGGAGAAAATTGAAATTAAGTGCAATATCCCATGCTTTAGTCTTTTAAATCTTTTTATTGTTTGGTTCATGCATTCTGCTTCTGAATTATAGTTAGCTTATGTTGGAGACAGCTAACACACTCAATCAGACTTATTTCCTATGACATGTAACCTCTTTAACCTCAGAAATTTTAAGAAGAAAAATAATGAATGAAGGATGTTTGAAGGTGAAAATATTTCAATTTAAAGGAGACAATTGGAGATTTGATGTTTTTAGTTAAAAACTTCATAGTAAGGAAAACACTTAAAAATGAGAGTATGAGAAGAGTGGGAAAATCAAATATATTGAAAAGCTGTATAGGAGGAATGAAACAACATGGTTTAATGAAGCACACTAAGTAATGTTTAAAGAGTAATTTCAATCACCCTTGATTCATTATATCTTAACTTCATTCTTATGTAGGGACTCTGTTTAAAGCTTAAATTCCTTCTCCCATCTTCTGCCTTACTCATCTACTTTTTCTCTCTTTTTTCTATTTTATTTTAAAGAAAAAATAAAACAAATTTTCAAGACAAGATAATAGGAGAATAACAATGGTCAATACATTGCATATTGTTATCTTTAAATTAGTAACTCAGAGTACAAGATATAGGCATTTAATTATCCAAGCAATAGTAACACAAAACTATTTTTGAAAAGTATCTTGAGCCCAATGATTATGCACCCGCACCTTCCAGCCCCCCAACGTGGGACACAGGACCATCAGTGGCACACAAGGCCAGGCCCACCCCTTCTGTGTCCCTGTCATCCTGCCATCTGCTGCAGGACACAAGACATCCAGCAGCACACAGGACCAGGCTGAACTGGCCTCTTCCATGCCTCGCCATCCTGCCGCTGCCCTCGCCCCCCCCCACCTACTGGACCTAGTATTGCTGTTGATCTTCAGCTCCCACTCCTCCCCTCAGAACCTTGGACTGCAGTGGATTAACCATGCTGTGTTGATGAAAGACTCAATAATGCTTCATCCAAACAAAAGACCTCACCAGGTTTCCATCAGTATGATGGGTTTGCCCCTAAAATAGGAATACAGTTTGCTACCTTAAGTGGGTAAACAGGAGCAATAGTCAAGCTCCCTCCAGAAGTAGAACTTTGGCAAGCTTGGCAAGAGTGTAGTTGAGTCCTTCCTCCACAGAGAGAACACTGAGTAGGTTGAGGAGGGTGCCAACTAGGCCTCTCCCAACATGGAAAAAATTAAAAGGGCTTATGAGACACCCAGTGACACAAGGGGTCCCAGCTCAGACAAACACTATACACAGGGAGATCTGGTAACCTGAAACAACTTGAAGATATAGTAACAGCAGGAGCTAAGGGCTGATTTAATTCAATACTCCTAGCCTACTCAGCCTAGGAAGAATACAGGACTCACTCAACAGGCCCAGCAGGAGGAATTCAGGTGACTGGTACACCTCTTCATTGTGGCACCCAGCAGTTGAACAAACATCAATCACACAATAGGACCCTAAATTACACACTACTGATAGGTGAGACTAGTGGAATTGAAAGACCAAATATTAGCTCAAAAGGTGAAAATGACAAAACACAAAAGCAAAATCTAGTCTCAAACATCTAGTCCATCAGGAGCAAGTAAAGGAGACATTAAAATAGAGGACTTTAAAAGAACAACCCACCAGAAATCTCTGAAAAGATAGCAAGTGAAATAAAAAGACAAATCCATGAGGCTATAGAGGAAATCAAATTAGAAGTAACCTCCCGTGTAAAGACAGAAATAACAACCTTAGTAAAGGAGTTGCTCAGCACAGCTAGAGAAGAAATAGATAAAAAAGTTCAATAGCATGAGAAACTGATTGAAACCTTGAATGAACAATATAGAAAACAAGCAGAATCCATGAAACAAATTCCAAGAGATATCCAAGAATCAAAAAATTTTATTGAAAAATGGAAAAACCATTTACATGAAGCTGAAGGTAGAATTTTGGACCTTGAGGACAGAATTGCAATTAGTGATTATAAAAGGCTAGAACTTTTTGAAATGACAAAGCAGGAATGAAATGACAATCCAGCAGCTTGAAGATGATGCCAAGAGAAACAATATAACACTAATAGGCACCAGTGAAGATAGCAGGAGTCAATGCAAATGACATAGTTAAACTATTCACAGGAGTAATGGCAGAAAATATCCCAAACATGGGGAAAAAAATCTGACATGCAGATAAGTGAAGCATATAGAATGCCAAACAGTCACAACCAACATAAATCTACACCCAGACATATAATAATTATGAAGCATATAGAAGGCCAAACAGTCACAACCAACATAAATCTACACACAGACATATAATAATTAAGATCACAGACATACAACATAAAAATATAATACTAATAGCTGTTAGAGAAAAGACAAAACTCACTGAGCAATAAAAAAACATTAGAATCATGGCAGACTTTTCAGCATAAACTCTCAAGTCAAGATGAGCTTGGAGTGAGGTGTTTCAAGCCCTGAAACAAAACAACTTTCAACCCAGACTGTTGTACCCAGCAAAACTTTCATTCAAATTTAATGGAGAAACAAGATACTTCCAAACAAACAACAACTGGAGAAATTTATATCCACTAAAGCAACCTTATATCCACTAAAGCAACCCTAGAAAAGTATTGAAGGACATGTTAGATAGAGATAAAAATGACTATAGTCTCCAGAACAACAACAGAAAGAAACCCAGGTAGGACAAGCAATTAAACAAGGGGGAAAAGCAGAAAACAAACACCTGAAACATAACATGACAAAATTGATCCAGTACATATCAGTTATATCCATAAATGTAAATGGCCTCAATTCACCTATCAAAAGAAATAGGTTGACAGAATGGATCAAGAAACAGGATCCCACAATATGCTGTATACAAGAAATACATCTGACACAAAAGGAAATTCATAATTAAAAGTCAAAGAATGGAAAATAGTATTCTATGCAACAAGAAGTCATAAAAAAGCAGGAGTAACTATTCTATTTGCAGACAATGAGAACTTGAAACCTAAAATGATTAAAAGAGATTAAGGTCACTACTTACTTGTTAGTGGAAAAATTCAAAAGGAAGAACTAACAATTATAAATATATATGCACCAAATACAGAAGCACCCAACCATATATGACAAATACTAATGGACATGAAAAACAAAATAACCAAGAACACAATTATAACAAGGGTCTTTAAAACCCCATTGTCACAAAGAGATAGATCAACTAGACAAAAAGATCAGCAAAAAAAAAAAAAAAAGAACAAGCATTTCTCCCTAATTCAGTCCCAGAAGCAAGTGTTACTCTAATACCAAAACTACACAAAGACCCAACCAAAAAGAAGAACTATAGGCCAATCTCCCTAGTGAGCATCAATGCAAAAATTCTCAGTAAAATATTAGCAAAGAGAATGCAGTAAATCGTCAGGAAGATTATATACCATGACCAAGTAGGATTCATCCCAGGAATGCAGGAATGGTTCAACATACACAAACTGATAAGTGTAATATACCATATTAACAGAGCAAAAGACAAAAATCACATGATCATCTCAATAGATGCAGAAAAAGCTTCTCATGAAATCCAACACTCATTCATGGTTAAAAAAAAAAACACAAAAAACCTTGAGAAAATTGGACTAGATGGTCTTTACCTCAATTTGATAAGTGTCATCTAGGACAAATCAACAGCCAACATCACACTAAATGGACAAAAACTGAAAGCTTTCACTCTAAAATCAGGAACAAGACAAGGATGTCCACTATCACCACTCCTATTCAATATAGTTCTGGAAATACTACCAGGGAAATCAGACAAGAGAGAGAAACAAACAGAATAAGGACAGGAAAGGAAGAAGTTAAATTATCACTATTTGCAGATGACATAATGCTTCACATAGAAGACCTTAAAAACTCCATCAAAAGCCTACTACAATTAATAAGCACATTCAGCAGGGTAGCTGGATACAAAGTCAGCACTCAAAAATCAATATCATTCCTGTACACAAATAGAAAACTCAATGAGAAAGAACTTATGGAAAGAACACCTTTCAGAATAACATCCAAAACAATGAAATACTTAGGAATAAACCTAAAAAAGAATGTAAAAAACCTATACTCTGAAAATTATAGTACTCTAAAAAAGGCGATCAAAGAAGTTGTCAGAAAATGGAAAGATATCCCTTGCTTTTGGTTAGGAAGAACCAACACTGTGAAAATGGCCATACTCCCAAAACTGTTATACAGATTTAATGCAATCCCAATCAAAATACCATTAGCATACCTCACAGATCTAGAGAAAATATTCCTAAAATTCATTTGGAAATAGATGAAACCTAGAATAGCACAGTCAATTCTGGGTGAAAAAAGCAAGGCAGGAGGCATCTCAATCCCTGAAAAGGAACAAGTTAACTTACCATTATTGGCAAATAACATGATACTATACATAGATAGCCCAAAAACTCCACCAAAAGACTTCTAGACTTAATAAGCAAATTCAGCAGCATAGCTAGGTACAGAGTCAGTACTCAAAGGTCAATAGCATTCCTCTACACAAGCCACAAACTCACTGAGATTGAAGCAAGGGAAACCACCTTTCACAATAACATCAAAAAATGAAATACTTAGGAATCAATTTAACAAAGGAATTAAAAGCTTTATACATTGAAAATTAAAGTTCTCTAAACAAAAACTGCAGAGGAATTCAGAAAATGGAAAAGATATCCTTTGCTCATGGATAGGAAGAACCATCACTGTGAAAATGGTCTTTTTTCCAAAACTGTTATATAGATTTAATGCAATCCCAATTACAATACCATTGGTATACCTCACATATAGATAAAACATTCCTAAAATTCACATGGAGCCATAAGTAACCTAGAATAACAAGGGCAATCTTGGGAAACAAATGCAAAGTAAGAGGCATCACAATTTCAGAACAAAACCAAACAGCATGGGAAGTATTTCAAAGAATCATCAACTGGGATCTCATTTTATTAAAAATTTTGTACATCAAAGAAATCACCTACAGAGTGAAAAGGAAACCAACATATTGGAAAGAGATTTTGGCCAACTGTCCCTCCAACAAAGAACTTTTATCTAGAATGTATATATAATGTATAAAAAATCAGCCCTTCCCCAAATTTAAAGACCCAATCCAAAAATGGTCATCTGAGATAAATATGCAAGTCTCATATGAAGAAATACAAATGGAAAATAAATATATGAAAAATGTTCAACATCATTGGTCATTTGAGAAATGCACATTCAAACAACATTGAGATATCATCTCACTCCAGAAACAGTGCCTAATATCAAGAAATTAGCCAATAACAAATGCTGGCATTGATGTGGGGTGGGAGGAACCCATCACCATTGTTAGTGGGTGTGTAGACTGGTACAACCACTGTAGAAATCAATATGAAGATTCCTCAATAAACTAGAATTAGAGAACATCGCAGAAGCATGCCTCAGGCCTACAGTGCCCAGGACTGCAGCTTCTAAGCCCTCCCTTCCATCAGGAACATTGTGGAAGCCCACCTCAGGCATAAGCTGCCTGGGACCTCAGCTGCTGGGCCCACCCTTCCATCAGGAACATAGGAACCTTGGATAACAGTGGATTGCCATGCTGGCTGGATGAGAGACTCAGGAACTCCTCACCCAAGCAGAAGACCTCAGCAGGTTCCAGTCAGTGTGGTGAGTTTTTCCCTAAAACAGAGGTCTACAGTGGGTAAATAGGAGTGGAAGTGAAACTCCCTCCAACTGTAAGACCTTAGCGAACCTGGCAAGAGAGTGGTTTATCGCCCCCACACAGAGAACATCAGACAGGTTGAGGAGTGCACCAATAAGGCCCACCAACTTAGAGAAATTAAAAGAGCTTATGAGACCCCCAGTGACACAGTAGGGCATCAGCTGATACAAACACTATAGCCAGGGATATCTGGTTACCTACCACAACCTGAAGATATAACAACAGCAGGAAGTAAGAGTTGCCCAACATCAATACTTCTAAGCTAGTTAGCCCAGAAAGAATATAGGACTCACCCAACAGGCCCTGTAGGAGGAACTCAGGTGACTGGATCTCCTCTTCATTTTGATACCCAGCAATTTAACAAACATCAACTACACAATAGGACCCTAACTCACACTACAGACTGTTGAGACAGAAAGACCAGATATTTACCCAAAAGGTGAAAATGACTAAATGAAAAGGCAAAATGCAATCTCATTTAGTCCATCAGGAGCAAGTACAGGTGACAATAAAGTAGAGCACTTTAAAAGTCATATACCAGAGATCTCTGAAAAGATAGCAAATGAAGTAAAGAAACAAATCCATGAAACTATAAAGGAACTCAAATTAGAAATAATGTCTTATGTAAAGACAGAAATAACAACACTAGTAAATCAGTTGCTCAACATAGCTAGAGAAGAAACAGATAAAAAAAAATACAGGAGCATGGGAAATTGATCAACACTTTCAATGAACAATGCAGAAAACAAACAAAATCCATGAAACAAATTCAAAAAGATATCCATGAGACAAAAAAAAAATGTATTGAAAGCTGGCGAAACCATTTAAATGAAGCTGAGGATAGAATTTTGGACCTTTGGACAGAATCGCAGATAGCGCTCATGAAAGGTTACAATTTATAAAAGCAACAAGTCAGCATGAAATGACAATCCAGGAGCTTCAAGATGATGCCAGAAGAAACAATGTAAGATTAACAGGCATCATGGAGGAGGCAGGAGACAGTGCAAAGGACATAACTAAGCTGTTCACAGAAGTAGAGGCAGAAAATTTCCCAAACATGGGGAAAAAAATCTGATATACAAATAAGTGAGGCATGTAGAATGCCAAACAGTCATAACCAACATAAGTCTACACCCAGCCATATAATAATTAAGACCTCAGACATACAGCATAAAAACAGAATACTAAAAGCTGTTAGAGAAAAGACACAACTCACCTATCAAGGAAAGCCTAATAGAATCACAGCAGACTTTTCAGTGCAAACCTTCAGGTTAAGATGAGCTTGGAGTGAAGTATTTCAAGCCCTAAAAGAAAACAAGTTTCAACCCAGACTCATATACCCAGAAAAACTGTCTTTCAGATTTAATGGAGAAACAATTTACTTCCATGACAAAGAGCAACTGAAGAAATTCATGTCCACCAAACCAACCTTAGAAAGACTTCTGAAAGACATCCTAGATAGAGATAGAAATGACCACAATCTCTAGAACAACAGAAAGAAACCACCAGGCTGGACAGGAAATTAAACAATGGAGAAAAGTAGGAAACCAACAATAGGAATATAACATGGCAAAGTCAAGCCAGTACATATTGGTGATATCCATAAATGTAAATGTGTTCAACTCACCTATTGAAATAAATAGGTTGATGGAATGGATCAAGAAACAGGATCACACAATATGCTGTATAAAAGAAACACATCTGACTCATGGATTAAAAGTCAAAGGATGGAAAACAGTATTCCATGTAACAGGAACCCAGAAAAAAGCAGGGGTAGTTATTCTGTTTGCAAAGTAAACTTCAAACATAAAAGGATTAAAAGAGATAAAGAAGGCCACTACATACTTATTAGTAGAAAACTACAAGAGGAAGAATTAACAATTATAAATATATATGCACCAAATACAGGAGAACCCAACTATATAAGACAAATACTAATGGACATGAAAACCAAATACACAAGAACACAGTTGTAATAGGAGACCTTAATACCCCACTGTCACAAAGAGATAGGTCAACTAGACAAAAAGTCAGCAAAGAAATAACAGAACTGAATCATACCTGTGAGGGAATGGACTTAGGAGAAGCTTACAGAGTGTTCTACCCAACCACATCAGAATATGCATTCTTTTCAGCTGCACATGGGTCATTCTCCAAAATAGACCACATATTAACCCATAAAGCATTCTCAACTAAATGCAAAGGGAGCAAAATTATCCTATGCATAATATCTGATCATAGCACACTAAAATTGGAAGTCAATGGCAAAAAAACTTGTAAAACCTGCATACATACATGGAAATTAAACAACAATGTTCTGAATAACCAGTGGGTTACAAATGAAATTAAAGAGGAAATAAATCAATACCTACAATACAATGAAAATGCAGATACAACATACTGTAACCTTTGGGATGCAATGAAAGCAGTCCTAAGAGGAAAATATAGCAATAAATAGTCACATCAAGAAAATGGAAAGAATACAAATAAATAACCTAATGCTACATCTCAAGCTTCTAGAAAAAGAAGAGCAAGCCAAACCCAAAACTCACAGAAGAGAGGAAATTATAAAGATTACAGCAGAAATTAATGCAGTTGAAACTAAAAAAAACAATACAAAGAATTGATGAATCAAAAAGCTGGTTTTGAGTGGAAGCCTGCATCAGGGGTAAGCTACCTGGAACCACCACCGAGGGTCCGCCCTGCCACCAGAAACTCAGCGGAAGCCTGCATCAGAGGTAGGCTGCCTGGAACCTCCACCAAGGGCCTGCCCTGCCAGCGGGAACTTAGCAGAAGCCTGCATCAGGTGTAAGCTGCCCAGAAACTCCACTGTGGGCCCACCCTGCCACCGGGAACTCAGCGGAAGCCTGCATCAGGGATAAGCTACCCTGAACCTCCACCATGGGCCCACCCTGTCACCAGGAATATTGAGGAGGCCCGCCCAAGACTGAAAACTGCCCTGGACTGCTTCAGCTGGACCCACCCTCCCACCTGGAAAATCAGAAGATCTCAGCGGGATCCAGGTAGTGTTAAAAAATTTGGAATTTTGCTCCCAGGTGGTGAACTTTGGACTACACTGGATTGACTGTATCAATGTGGTGAATATACCCCTAAAATAGAGGTGTACAGGGGATAAATAGGGCCAGTAGTAAAACCCCCTATAACTAACTATATGACTTTGTTGTGTCTGAAAATGGTATGTGTGATCCCCTCCTATACATAGAAAACACCAGGCAGAGTGAAAATGACAAAATGAAAAAGCAAAATGCAGTCTCAAACATATAGTTCATCAGAAGCAAGTATAGGAGACATTGAAATAGAGGACCCCAAAAAGTAACACACTGGGAAATCTCTGAAAAGACACCGAGTGAAATAAAAAAACAACTCCATCAGGCTATAGAGGAAATCAAATTAGAAGTAGTCTCCCATGTAAAGATAGAAACAACAACTTTAGTAAAGGAGTTGTTGAATGCAGCTAAAGAAGAACTAGAGAAAAAAGCACATGAGCATGGGAAACTGATTGAAACTTTAAATGAACAATATAGAAAACAAGCAGAATTCATGAAACAAAATCAAAGAGACATCCAAGAAACAAAAAACTCTATTGAAAGCATGCAAAACCACCTAAAGGAAACTGAGGATGGGATTCTGGACCTTGAGGACAGGATCACAATTAGTGATCAGGAAAGGATTGAACTTTTAATAATAACAAAGCAGCATGAAATGAGAATCCAGAAACTTCATGATGATGCCAAGAGCAACAAGATAAGAATAATGGGCATTAGTGAAGATACAGGCGTCCAGGCAAATGACATACATAAAGTATTTACAGAAATAATAGCAGAAAATTTCCCAAACATGGGGAAAGAATCTGATATGCAGATAAGTGAGGCATATACAATGCCAAACAGTCACAATCAACATAAATCCACACTCAGACACATAATAATTAAGATCTCAGACAGAGAGCATAAAAGCAGAATACTAAAAGCTGTTAGAGAAAAGACACAACTCATCCATCAAGGAAAGCCCATTAGAGTCACGGCAGACTTTTCAGCACAAACCATCAAGTGAAGAAGAGCTTGGAGTGAGGTATTTCAAGCCATGAAAGAAAACAACCTTCAACCCAGACTGATATACCCAGCAAAACTTTCATTCAAATTTAATGGAGAAAAAGATATTTCCATGACAAAGAACAACTGAAGAAATTCATGTCCACCAAACCAACCCTAGAAAGAGTACCGAAAGTCACACTAGACAGATATAAAAATGACCACAATCCCCAAAACAACAACAGAAAGAAACAGCCAGGTAGGATAAGCAATTAAATAAGAGGAAAAGCAGAAAGAAACAACTGAAACATAACATGGCAAAGTTGAGCCAATACATGGAAATCCATATGAGGAATTCTCAGAAGACCATTCAATCCAACTATCCCCATCCTGGGTATTTTCCTCAAAGAACTGAAAAGTTCATTCACAGTGATATATGTGCACCCATGTTCATAGCTGCACAACTTGTGATAGCTAAATCCTGGAAACAACCAAGATGCCTATCAACTGCAGAGTGGATGAAAAAGATGTGGCATTTTTATACAGTGGAATATTACTCAGCTATAAAAAAGGATGACCTTGAGGCCTTCATAGGCAAATGGAGGCAACTTGAGACTATCCTCATTAGTGAAATAAATAAGAATCATATTTATAAATATCATATTGTGTCTGTAGTGTAAAAAGTAAATAAGAACTACAAGAATAATAAAACCAAAATGTTTAATTGCTATTGTAAAAAAGAGAGGAAAAGAATGTGCTCAGGGATATAACTGTATGTATGTTTGAGTGCATAAAATAGATGACCATATTGCTGAAACTTTGTTGGATCTTTGAGCAAAACCGTTTGTAGCCTGACTGTTTGAATATTTACTATGTACCCTTTAACTTTGTAACTTGAACAACTACATCCAGGATGACAGCACATAATTTATAAATTACTGATTTCTTAGTGAGGCTTTTTCTCGTTCTCCTTTTTCTTTCTTTCTTTTAGAATTCTGTATTGTTGTTACCCTTTTTTCTGTTTTGTTTTTTTCTTCTCTTTAAATAAAATTTTTAAAATGTATAATTGCTATTGTAAAAAAAGAGGAAATAGGAAATGCTATAAAAGATATAGCTGCATGTATGTTTAGATGTGTGGGATTGATGACCATATTTCTAGGTTCTTGTTGGATTGTTGAGCAGATCTGTTTGCACTTGCACTGCTTGAGTGTCCATTTTGTGTGCTTTAATTTTGTAACTTGAACAACTATTTCTAAAAGAGAATTATGTAATTTATCAGCTAGTGATTTCTTACTGTTTATGTTTTTTTGAAATTCTATAATATTTCTCTCCTTTTTCTGTTGTATCCTTTTAAATAAAATTTTTTTTAAAAAGCTTGTTTTTTTGGGAGAATAAACAAAATTGATAAACCTCTAGCCAGCCTTGACAAGAAAAAAAGAAAAAACTCAAATCCATGCAATGAGGACTGAAAAGAAGGAAATTACTACAGATCCCATGGAAATTCAAAAGATCATGAAAACCTACTTTGGAAATCACTACTCATATAGGGTGGAAAACACAGGAAATGGACAGGTTCCTAGGAGCATATGAACTACCAAAGCTTAACCAAGAAGATATAGCAATTGTGAATAACCCAGTATCAGCTATCGAAATAAAATACATAATTAAAAATTTAGCAACAAAGAAAAGCTCAGGTCCTGGTGAGTTCACATCTGAATTTTATAAAAAATTTAGAGAAGATTTAATGCCAATACTCCTTAAACTCTTCAATAAAATTGAAAGAGAAGCAGTCCTCCCTAACTCATTCTTGGAGGCAAGTATCACTCTGATACCAAAACCAGAGAAAGACCCAACCAAAAAGGAGAACTATAGACCAATCTCACTAATGAACATTGATGCAAAGTTTCCCAATAAAATATTGGCAAATAGAATGCAGTAAATCATTAAGAAAATTATACACCACAACCAAGTGGGATTTATTCCAGGAATGCAGGAATGATTCAACATATGCAAATCAATGAATGTAATACACCACATCAACAGAGCCAAAAATAAAAAAATCACATGATAATCTGAATAGATGCAGAAAAAGCTTTTGATAAATTCCAATACCTTTTCATGATAAAAACCCTACAGAAACTTGGAATAGAAGGTATGTACCTCAATCTCATAAAGGCCATCTATGACAAACCAACAGCCAACATTATGCTAAATAGACAAAAACTGAAAACCTTCAATATATTTCTGGAAATATTAACCATAGCAATTAGACAAGAGGGAGAAATAAAAGGCATAAAAATAGGAAAAGTAGAAGTGAAATTATCATTATTTGCTGATGACATGATACTCTACATAGAAGACCCCAAAAACTTGATTAAAAGACTACTAGAGATAATAAACAAATTCAGCAGCATAGCTGGATACAAAGTCAACACTCAAAAATTAATAACTTTCCTATACATAAACAAAAAACTGACCGAGAGAAATTATGGAAATATCACCTTTCACAATAGCATCCAAAATAATGAAATACCTAGGAATTAACCTAACCAAGAATGTAAAAGACCCATATGCTGAAAATTATACTACTCTAAAAAAGGAGATTGAAGAGGATATTAGAAAATGGAAGGATATTCCTTGCTCTTGGTTAGGAAGAACCAACACTGTGAAAATGACCATACTTCCATTATACAGATTTAATGCAATCCCAATCAAAATACCACCAACATACATTACAGATCTAAAGAAAACATTTCTAAAATTCATTTGGAAACAGAAGAAACCTAGAATAGCAAAGGCAATTCTGGGTAACAAAGGCAAGACAGGAGGCATCTCACTTCCTGACTTGAAACTATATTACAAAGCCACAGTTATAAAATCAGCATGGTACTGGCAAAAAAAATAGACCTGAGGACCAATGGAACAGATTAGAAGATGCAAGCACTACTGCAAAGACACTTATATCCAGCAAAGGGGCTAAACATGTTCACTGGAAAAAAGATAGCCTCTTTAATAAACGGTGTTGGAAAAATTGGCTTTCCACATGCCAAAGACTGAGACTAGACCCATGCCTATCACAATACCCTAAACTAAAATCAAAATGGATCAAGGATCTAAACATTAAATCAGAAGCACTAAATCTATGGGAAGACAAAGGAGGTAAAATTCTTGGAGACAGAGGGATAAGGAGAGAATTCATGAATAAAATGCAAACTGCAAGGGAAATACTAGAAAGAATCAATAGCTTGGATCTCATATTACTGAAAAGTTTTTGTACTTCAAAAGAAATCACCAACAAAGTGAAAAGAAAACCCACAGAATGGGAAAGAATTTTAGCCAGCAACCCTTCAGACAAAGGACTTATATCCAGAACATATAAAGAACTGAAAAACATCAAACCCCCCAAATTCAAAGACCCTCTCCAAAAATGGGCATCAGAGATGAACACACAGTTCTCAGATGAAGATAAACAAATGGCAAATAAATATATGAAGAAATGTTCACCATCACTAGTCATTCAAGAAATGCAAATTAAAACAGCATTGGGATTTCATCTCACCCCTGAAAGAATGGCTGCCATCAAGAAAACAACTGATAACAAATGTTGGTAAGGATGCGGGGGAAAAAGGAACACTTCTCCATTGTTGGTGGGAGTGCAGACTGGTGCAACCACTGTGGAAGTCAGTATGGATATTTCTCAAAAAACTATGATTGGAAGTTCCATTCAATCCAGCTATTCCCCTCCTGGGTATTTTCCCAGAAAAATTGAAAATGTCATGTCACAGTGACACATGTGCACCCATATTTGTAGAAACACAAATTGTGATAGTTAAATCTTGGAAACAACCAAAATGTCCATCAAACACAGAGTGGATGAAAAAAATGTGGTACTTTTATACAATGGAATACTATTCAGCTATAAAAAGGGTGATCTTGAGTCCTGTATCAGTAAATGGAGGCAGCTTGAGAATATCCTGATTAGTGAAATAAACAAGACCCACATTAGTAAATATCACATTGTCTCTTTAGTGTAAAAAATAATAAGAATGGAAAGAATAATGGAACCCAAAAGTATAATAGATATTGTAAAAGTGAAAGGGAAGGAAAGTTCTCTAAAGGATATAGCAATATGCTTAGTGTGTAAAATAGATGACCATATTACTGAGCTTTTTTTAGACCATTGAACAGAAGAGTTTGCACTGTCTATGTTTGAGTGTCTAGCCACTTTTTATGCTTTGACTTTGTAATTTTAAGAACTATTGTTAACAATATGCAATGTATCAACTAGCAATTTTATGATGTAATTTTTTTGGTACTCTGTATTCTACATTTCTTCTTGTTTTTTTATTTAGTCTTTTTAAAAATTTCTTTTCTTTCTCTCTTAAAATAAAATAAAATAATAAAACTCAAGGTTGCTAGCCCTTCCAGCTTTTCCATAAAAACTAGAAATGCAAATTTTAGCTAAGAAAATACTTTATCTGAAAACACGAATACGTGGCTAAAATGTAAAGCCTAATTCACAACTTCTTAATACTCTGTTTAGACCTAATGAGATACAATCAGATAATTCTGTAGGCCAGAGTATGGGATCTCTGAATTAAATAAAATAGCTAGCAAGTTAAAACAAAATCTCAAAACCCCATAAACACATGGAAACTAAATAACACTCTCCTAAACAACCAATAGGTCACAGTTGGAATAAAGGAAGAAATTAAGCAATATCTGCAACTAAATGAGAATGCAGATACAACATACTGAAACTTATAGGACACCATGAAAACAGTTATAAGAAGGAAATTTATAGCAGTGAATTCTCACATCAGGAAAATAACAAGCACGAATAAACAGCCTAATGTTATATCTCAAGTTTCTAGGAAAAGAAGAGCAAGAAAAACCCAAGGTCCATACAAGGGAGTAAATTTTAAAGATCACAGCAGAAATTAACACAATGGAGACCAGGAAGCAATAGAAAGAATTAACGAATTGAAGAGTTGATTCTATGAAAAAAATAAATAAAATTGTTAAATCCTTAGCTAACTTAATCATACAAAGGAAAGAAAATCTCCAAATCATGGATTGAGAAGTGAAACTGGAGAAATCACTACAGATACTGTGAAAATTCAGAAGGTCATCAATACTAACGTTGAAAATATTTACTTTCACAAGATGGGAAATATAGAAGAAATGGACAGATTCCTAGATATGCATGAATTGCCAAAGTTGAACCAAGAAGTTATAATAATTCTTAGTAATCCAATATCAGTTAATGAGATTCAAAATGTAATTTGAAACTTACTAACAAAGAAAAACTGAGGTCCTAATGGATTCACTGTTGAATTGTACAGGAAATTTAGAGAAGATTTAATCCTAATACTCCTCAAACTCCTCAATGAAATTTAAGGGAAGCAGTACTCCCTAACTCATTGATGGATGCAAATGTTACCTGACACCAAAATCAGAGAAATACCTGACCAAAAAGCAGAGCTAGAGATCAATCTCCCTAATGAACATAATGCAAAATTCCTCAATAAGATGCTAACAAACAGACTGCAGAAAATCATCAAGTATATTGTACATGATGACCAAATGAGATTCATCCCAGGAATGTGGGAATGTTTCACTATACACAAATCAATAAATGTAAAATTTCATATCAATAGAGCCACAGGAAAAAAATCACATGATAATCTCAAGAGGTGCAGAAAAAAACTGATACATTCCAGCACTCATTCATAATATAAACTTTACAGAAAATCAGAATGGTCTTTCCCACAATGTTATAAAAGCATTCTATGACAAACTAATAGCCAACATAATGCTAAAATGGGCTCCACCAAAATTCATTGGCATAGCTGGATACAAAGTCAACATTCAAAAATTAATAGCATTTCTGTACATAAACAATGATCTCATTGAGAAAGAAATTAGAGAAACAACATCCTTCACAATAACATTTTAAAAAATGAAATACTTAATAATTTAACAAAGAAATTAAAGGATCTATACATTGAAAATTACAGTACCCTGAAAAAAGAAATCAAAGAGGATATCAGAAAATGCAAAGATATTTCTTGCATATAGGAAGAATCAACATAGTGAAAATGGCCATGCTCCCAAAACTATTATATAGACTTAATTCATTTCGGATCAAAATACCATTAACATACCTCACAGAACAAGAGAAAACATTTTTAAAATTCATCTGGAAGCAAAAGAGACCTAGAACATCAAAGGCAAACCTAGAAAACAAAGGCAAGGCAGGAGACATCATGTCTGACTTGAAATTATACTACAATACTGTGATAAAATCAGCATGGCATAAGCAAAAAAAAAAAAAACAAGCAATAACAACAACAAAAGCAGACTTGAGGGCCAGTTGAACATAGTAGTAGATACAGACATTACTAGAAACACACTCATCCAACTTATCTTTGATGAAGAGGTGAAACATGCTCACTGGAAGAAAGACCCTTTAATAAATGGTACTTGAAAAACTGGCTCTCTATATGCTGAAGACTAAATCTAAATTCATGTATAACACCATGCACTAAACTGAAGTTAAAATGATTCAAACAACTAACTATTAAAACAGAAAAACTAAATCTACTAGAGGAGAAATAGGTAGAAATCTTGAAGGCATAAGGATAGAGACTTCATGAAAAAAAAAAACCCAATAAGCATGAGAAACACTTCAAAGAATCAACAATCAGGATCTCATATTATTAAAAAGCTTTGAACATCAAAAGGAGTCATCACTGAAGTGAAAAGAAAACCCACAGGATGGGAAAATGTTTTAGCCAACTGTCCCTCAGACCAAAGAATTATACCTAAAACATATAAAGAGTTGAAAAAAGTCAGACCCCTCCTCAAATTCAAGGTCTGAATCCAAAAATGGGCAACTGAGATGAATACATACCTTTTTCTTCTCAGATGAAGAAAATACAAATAGAAAATAAATTTTTAAAAAAAACATTCAACATCATTATGCATATGAGAGATGCAAACTGAAACAACATGAAGATTCCATCTCATCCAAGTAAGAGTATTTATCATCAAGAAATCAACTAATAAATGATGGGGGTCTATGAGGAAAAAGGAAGCCTTCTTCGTTGTTGGTGGGAATGCAGACTGTGCAATCATTAAGGAAATCAGTGTGGGGATTCTTTAACAAACTAACAAACTAGGATTAGATGTTCGATTTGACTAAGCTACTCCCTTTCTGTGTATTTCCCCATAATAATTAAAAGCATTGTACCACAGTGATATATGTGCACCTATGTTTATAGCAGCACAATTTTTAATAGATCTTGGAAACAACCCAAATGACCATCAGCAAAAAAATGTATAAAAAAATATGTGGTACTTTCATACAATGGAATACTTCTCAGCTATAAAGAAGGATAAATTAAAAACCTTTATAAGGAAATGAATGTAACTTGAGAACATGCTCATAAGTGAAATAAATCAGACTCACATGTGTAAACATCGTGTTGTCTCCTTAGTGTGGAAATCTGAAAAGAATAAATAAGATCCAAAATGTACAATAGATATTTTGAAATGGGAAGAAACTGTTCAAAAGGAGAGAGAAACTAGGATGAGGGAAAGAAGAAAAAACAGAAATGAAAAAATATAGATATAATAATTAAGATAATTATACTACTAATTTTCTTAGTTCATTGAAAAGAATGGTTTGTGCCTATATTATTTGATCAATTTTTCATGCCTGTATCTTGTAATATAGGTAACTACTTTGAAGACACTAATATACAATTTACTAACAATTGTTACTCTCACAATTTTCTTTTGAGATTTTGTACCATTGATTTTTTTTAACTTTAAAATGTAAAAATCTTTTTTCAATAAACTAACAGAAATTAGTATAACTATCATTCCATATATATATATATAGCTTTTTCTTTCCTTTTATCCTTTCCCCCATTCCAATTTCTCTGTCCTTTTGAACAGTTTATCCCCATTTTACAATATCTTTGTTACATTTTGGATCTTATTTATTCTTTCAGCTTCTCACACTATGGAGACAATACACTGTTTACACATGTGAGTCCAGTTTATTTCATTTGTGAGTATGATCTCAAGTTGCATCCACTGACCTATAAAAGTCTCAAGTTTATCTTTCTATTTGGCTGAGTAGTACTCCATTGTATAAAAATATCACATCTTTTTTATCCATTCTTTGGTTGATGGGCATTTGGGTTGTTTCCAAGATCTAGCTATTAATCACGAGTGCACATATATCACTGTGGTACAATGTTTTTAATTCTTCTGGGAAGATACCTAGAAGGGGAATAGCTGGGTCAAACAAGACCTCCAATGCTAGTTTTTTGAGGAATCTCCACACAGATCTCCATAATGGTTGCACCAGTCTACACTCCCATCAACCATGCAGAAGTGTTTCTTTTTCCCTCATGGCTCTTTCAGCATTTGTTATTAGTTGATTTCTTGATGACAGTGACTCTTTCTGGTGCAAAATGGAATCTCAGTGTTGTTTGAATTTATATCTCTCAAATGATCAATGATGATGAACATGTTTTCATATACTTATTTGCTGTTTGTATTTCTTCATCTCTGTATATATGGGTGTATTATTCATCTCAGCTGCCCATTTTTGGATTGGGTCTTTAAATTTCAACTCAAGGATTGTGATGTCTCTGGCATTCCTTTTGTTGCCTAGAATTACCTTTTTCTTCTCTAGGTCTCTTCTGGTTCCATGTGAATTTTAGGATCATTTTCTTTAATTCTGTGAGATATGCTGTTGGAATTTTGATTAGAATTGCATTAAATCTGTATAACAGTTTTGGAATTATAGCTATCTTCACTATATTTTTTCTTTCCTCCCAAGAGCAAGAGATATCTTTTCATTTCTGATGCCTTCATCAATATCATTTTTCAGAGTCCTGTAATTTTCAATGTAGAGGTCTTTTATATTCTTAATTAAATTCCTAGGTATTTCATTTATTCTGTTGCTATTGTGAAAGGTGTTGTTTCCCTAATTTCTCTCTCTGTGAGTTTGTTATTTGTGTACAGGGCTAATGATTTTTGAGTGCTGTCCTTTCTCTCTTTCTCCTCTCACCATTGTCTATTTCCCTTTTTCTTCATTTGCTTCACCTTCATTAGTGAGTTTTGCAACAGGGGATTTAAAAATTTGCCAGTCTACCCACAAGTGTAAGTGATAAAGACAAGGATAAATGTGGGCTAGAATATCTGGGAAGCATGCCAAGTAAATTCCACTATTCAATGCAGTTTAATTCAGTTCAACAATAATTAAGTACTTCTTAAATGCAAAGCATTATAGTAAGCATTGGGAAACAAAGATGGAATTCAACATTTTAAATAAAAGGAATTATATTCAAGAATATTTAATTCAGAAATTCGTTGACTATTTTCTTTTCACTGGCAAGAATTGTCATCTTTCCTATATTTCATCCATTGTTTACTGAGGAGTTTGTGTAGAAGCATTGATGGCTAAATAAATAATGTCTGGCAAGAATGATTGTTGTCTGTTGCTTAGGACAATAAGTATTTATCAGAGGGGTTCTTTATGTCTCTACCACAACCTTGACATTTAGGATTTTAGCATGATGCCATTATTTAATCCATCTTCCTCCAATCAAGAACAGAAAGATAAGATTAAATCAGGTCAAGGATTCTCTTCTTTTCCTTATTATAACTATGTTAAAAGTGTTTCATAATAATGCCTCCAAACTTACAAGGCCTAGGTGATTTCTGCTGTTATTGGTGCTTTCCCCAGCAACTCAGGGGTGAGGAGTGAGTGATAAGGGAGAAAAGCTAGTCTGAATTTTCTATTCCAAAAATTGTCTTTCTTTAGGCCTCTTTCTGTTATTTCTATTTCTAATTCTTTCTAAGCATCTGTTGACTCTACTAGAAGTCAGCAAGGGCTCTAGTAAAGTTCTCTTACCCTACTGTTTCTCTCCATGTTCAATTGTCTTCAAGGGCCACTTACAGCATCTAAAGGCATAAAGGAGGTGAATTATGCACATTGGCATGAATGTTTGTTAGTTTCCATATGCAATTCTAAATTTAATTCTTAAATCAAAGTCAAATATACAATTTAAGGAGTCAAAAGTCTTTCATACAGCAATTTGGCGGTGCTCCTCAGTTCCCTATTTCTGCTTAGCAAAGGCAACCTCTTTTAGATTGTTTAGTTGTTTCCTTTGCAATTTACCTCCAAATCTCTGACATGTCAGTCACTACTACTTTTAAAATTTTTAATTATTTTTTCAGTTTTAGGCATTTTTATTCTTCTAGTTTTTGGAAGATGAGCCTGTATCTATTTTATCAACTCCTTTCTGCACTTTTATAGTTAATACAATGGTCAAGGTGTAATCTTTACAAGTGGAACCTGAAGAAAAATCAGTTGGTAGAAACATTAGATGTGTCATATGTCCACCCTTATATTCTCTAACCCTTTATCTGTTATTTATTAATTTCCAACACGAACAAATGTTCTCCAATTGCCTTCTTTTTCTTTCTGCTTGCTTCTCTCAGATGTTTTAATTTCATTCTTCCATCAACATTTAACTCAAGCTCCACTTTTTATTTGGGTTACATACCCTTCTGTTTTCCTTCATTTCTGCAGAAAACCTAAAATAGTATCCTAATCAACTGCTTGTCTTCCTGTCTCCTCAATAGATTTTAGCATTCCTAAAAATAGGATTCTGTTTTCAGAGATTAACACAATGTTTAATATTTAGTTATATATTTATTGAATGATAAAGTGTGATTGATGGGACAGGGGGCAGAATGATAATATGAATAAATTACAGGTCAGATACAAACTTATTTGAATATATATATATATATATATATATATATATATATATATATATATGCTGTATATAAATCACTATGACAGTCCTATAAAACAAATGGAAATAATTGGATGATCTTTATGATTTCTTCTAAGTAGTAAAAATTACTTATTTCATCCTCATTGCTTTTTAGTACTGAATACCAGTAGGAAAAACCTTAGAATCAAAATTTTTTGACTTTTAGTTATTTTTTAACAACTCCCTTGTTAGTACCATGGATATATAGTTAGATATCATTATTGAAGCTGGACCAAACTTTCTGAAGATCATAGCAAAAAGAATTTCCAGCTGAATTAACAAAATTAAAGCAAAATAGTGTGTGTTTATTATGCTATTTTTTCAAGCTTACTCTCCAAAGTTTGATTCTTTGATGCTGTATCTAGAACTCTGTAGACCAGTGGTCTCCAACATTTTGACCACTGGAGGCCAGTTTTGTGGAAGACAATTTTTTCACTGATGGGGGCAAGTTTTCACTTTGGGATCATTCAAACAAATTACACTTACTGTGCTGATGCTCTTTATTGCTATTATTAATTGTAATACAAAATGAAATAGTTATATAATCACCATAGTCCAGAATCAGTGGGAGCCCTGGGCTGGTTTTCCTGCAACTGGAAAATTCTATCTAGGGGCAATGGGAGACAGTGATACTGAAAGTATGTTACTAATATTAGTCTATTCTGTAATCTTTTTTTGTTGTCAATGCATAAAACCCTGCTTAACAAGGATAGGATGTTGGAAATTAAGGCAAACTTTTCAGTGCTTTTGTTGCAATCCCAGGATATTTCACCTGACTTCAATCCAGATCTTAGAGATTTGATGTCTCATACTTTTAAGGCCACTTTCATTTGTGATCTCAAACAGTTGATTTTCTTCTAGCATGGATAAAGTAAGTTTATCTTGGTTATTCACAAATGGCTTGAAGGTTCATTCCTTCCAAGACTGGAGGTGTTTTGTGGTTAGTAAATAATCAAACTCTTCAAAAGCTGAGAAATTTCTGTTAATATTATTGAAAGATATAAAAAATTGAAACATATGAAAATGTTACTGAAATATATAAAAAACATATAAAACATTAAAAATATAAAAAATTGAAACATATAAAAACATAAAAATTCCATATAAAAAAACCCCTTAGTTTCAGTTTGGCTGTGAATGCAGTCACATTACATGCTGACTTGAACATTGTTTTCATTCACTCCTGAAGTGACAGATTGAGTTCACAAACAAGTCAAATATGTCACATCAGTTAGCAAAGTTTGTTTTGCCCTATGCCACTGAAATGTGATGCCAGTGATGACTGTTTTTCTTTAAGAAATCTATGGGATGACTCTTATAACTCAAAACTCTGATCAGTGACTCACCTTTAGAAAACTGGTTCATTTCTATATAAGAAAAGGCATGTGTGCTCTGTTTCCATTTTCTCACAGAGCTTCATGAACAGATATCAGTTAAGGGCATGTACTTTAATATGGTTAACTTTAATCACTATCTAAAAAAGTTTACTAAGCTCAGGTGATATTTCCAGCTAGTCTGAATATGCCTGAATGATGGTGTACATAGAGTCACATGCAGAAGCAACCTCTCTGATCCAAGTAGTGAAACCAAAAAGTCATACAATAATAGCAGCCCTTCCATTTGTACACATACCAACATAAAAATGACTAATTAAGTTTTCCTGATATGTATCATTCAATGATTTAAATAGTTCTGCATCTGGGGTATTGGTTGGCAAAAAAATATACATAATGTGCACATTCTCTTGCAAATCTTCTTGAAAGAATATAGTGCACATAAACAAGCATTGTCACCTTGATGTCAGTATCAGTAGACTTGTCAAGCTGGATTCCATACCATGGCAATTCATTAATTCATTCTAACAATTGTATCTCAATATTGCATCAACTTGTCTAGTTATTATGCCAACCATTAAAGGAACCCATGCCATCTTTTTAACTTCAGCCTCTCCAGAAAGTACACAAGAATATGTCTTTAGCAGCAAACAATATTAACTCATCAACAGTAGTAGAAGCCTTCTACTACTAGTACTAAAGCTACTTGTGTAGCTTTAGCAATGTGGTTAGCTACTAACATTGAAGCTTTCGGTGCAAACACATTTGATGAAGGAGTAACACTCAGTACTTGCTTCTGTTTTTGTATTCACTTTTTTTCTTTTGAAAAAACTTCAGTGTATTCTTTTAATGCAGGGTGCTTATCCTCCATGTAGCAAAGCATTTTTGATGGTTCCATGGTTTATTTGGATAACTTGTCACCATGTACTATACAAATCAGGCTTTGATAATGCGAATCACTTGTTCAAATGACCCCACAATTTAAGCAGCACTCTTGGTATTTTCTTTTAAATATTGCTTTCTTTTTGCTGGCAATCAGAGTCTTCTTTTTTGCCATTGGGTCTTTCCCCCCTTTTCAAAGCTCTTCAGTGATGTTTGTTTTTTACTGAGTTTGACATGAGCTAGCTTGTAAGTGCGCTAAAACTGTGACTGAGACAAGTGCATAGGGAGGGAAATAGTTGTAAATAAAATAGTGGGTGGGCTACACACAGACTAAAATAAATGTTAGATTCTGATCTAATGCCTGCCATCTGATGCATCTGTAGAACTGAAGTACATTGATTCATTTGCCATTATAAAGCCTGACACCAGATGTAGCTTAATTGTTGCTTGCCACTCAGTTATAGAGTTTTGTTATGAGTCTGAAAACAATTGATTTATTATTATTTCTGTGCAGTAACATCTCTGATAATGTCAATCTGTTTGAAACTGCTCTCCGTTTCTAGCATCACTGCCTCAGCTCCAACTCAGATCATCAGCATTAGTTTCTCACAGAGCATGCAACTTAGAGCCTTTGTATGTAAAGTTCACAGCAGGCTTTGTGCTTTTATGAGAATCTAATGCCACCACTGATGTGACATAAGGTGGAGATCATGTGACAATGGGAGCCATAGAAAGGCATTATAAATATGGATGAGGCTTTGCTCACTGGCTTGCAGCTCTCTTCTTCCTGTGTCTAATGGCCTGGTACTGTCTGGTGACCCTTGTTATATACTATGATGCTGGCTTGCTTGTCTATTTCATGAGGTTCTTCTAACAGAAAACACTAGATGGAGACGTGAAGGCAGAAGGAAAGAACCATGAATTCACTATTAGTTTCTCTTCTTGTCACTGTCCACTTCATCAGTGCTTCTTTGCTCCAGCAGCAACAACTGTTCCGATGGCAGTTTGTTTCTTTTCCATGTTTTTTCACCCTAATTGCAAACTCAGCCTTTCTTTCTCATTGTACTTACACTAGCTCCTATTCTATAGGGTCCCTCTTCTGAGCTCCTGAGACACCAGAACCATCCAGGCAGCATCTCTTTCTCTGAGTTATTCTGATTCTGTGGGACCATTCTATGAACTTTTAAAAAGCCCCTAAAATTTCTCTTTGTCATCCCAGCCCTGATCTCCATTTTGTAAGGAACACATTCCTGTGATAGTGTCATTAATCTACCCAAAATAGCAAAACCTTAGAGACATATTTGTGAGTGCCTACCTATAAATTGAAAAAGAAATAAAAAGTTACGATGAGAGATGAGGAAATATACAGAAAAGTACCATTTATTGAAAATTTACTATATGTTAGGTATTGAACTAGTTTTCTTTTTTTACAGGTGAGACAATTTTAGATTCACACAGAGTTGTAAGAAAAAAATGCAGAGTGATCTCATTACTTTTTTAAAAAATATATTGCATGTTGTTATACTAGAAGTAGTTCAGATTACAAGATCAAGGCATAAAAATAATCAAACAGGGAAGCCTGCCTCAGGCATAAGCTGCCTGGAACCTCCCCTGAGGGCCTGCCCTGCCACCAGGAACATCAAGGAGGCCCGCCCAAGACTGAAAAATGCCCTGGACTGCTTCAGCTGGGCCCGCCCTCCCACCTGGAACATCAGAAGATGTCAGCAGGCTCCAGTTAGTGTGAAAAAATTTGGAACTTTGCTCCCAGGAGGTGAACTTTGTACTACAATGGATTAACTGTATCAGTGTGTTGAGCATAGCCCTAAAATAGAGGTGTACAGGGGATAAATAGGGCTAGTAGTAAAACCCCTTCCAACTAAATGTAAGACTTTGGTGTGTCTGAAAAGAGTGTGTGTTATTCCCCTCCTACACATGTAAAACATCAGGCAGAGTGAAAATGACAAAACAAAAAAGCAAAATGCCATCTCAAACATATAGTTTGCCAGAAGCAAGACGAGGAGACATTGAAATAGAGGACTCCAAAAGTAACACACTGGGAATCTCTGAAAAGATACCAAGTGAAATAAAAAACAACTCCATCAGGCCATAGAGGAAATCAAATTAGAAGTAGTCTCCCATGTAAAGATAGAAATAACAACTTTAGTAAAGGAGTTGTTGAATGCAGCTAAAGAAGAACTAGAGAAAAAAATACATAAGCATGGGAAACTGATTGAAACTTTAAATGAACAATATAGAAAATAAGCAGAATTCATGAAACAAACACAAAGAGACATCCAAGAAACAAAATACTATTGAAAGTGTGCAAAACCGCCTAAAGGAAGCTGGGGATAGGATTTTGGACCTTGAGGACAGGATCACAATTAGTGATCAGGAAAGGATTGAACTTTTAAAAATAACAAAATAGCATGAAATGACAATCCAGAAACTTCATGATGATGCCAAGAGCAACAATATAAGAATAATGGGCATTAGCACAGATACAGGAGTCTAGGCAAATGACATATGTATTTACAGAAATAATAGCAGAAAATTTCCCAAACATGGGGAAACAATCTGATATGCAGATAACTGATGCACATACAATGCCAAACAGTCACAATCAACATAAATACACACCCAGACACATAATAATTAAGATCTCAGACATACAGCATAAAAACAGAATACTAAAAGCTGTCAGAGAAAAGACACAACTCACCTATCAAGGAAAGCCCATTAGATTCATGGCAGACTTTTCAGCACAAACCCTCAAGTCAAAAAGAGCTTGGAGTGAGATATTTCAAGCCCTGAAAGAAAACAACCTTCAACCCAGACTGATGTACCCAGCAAAATTTCATTCAAATTTAATGGAGAAACAAGATACTTCCATGACAAAGAACAACTGAAGGAATTGATGTCCACCAAACCAACCCTAGAAAGAGTACTGAAAGACATACTAGACAGACATAAAAATGACCACAATCCCCAAAACAACAACAGAAAGAAACAGCCAGGTAGGATAAGCAATTAAATAAGAGGAAAAGCAGAAAGAAACAACTGGAACATAACATGGCAAGGTTGAGCCAGTACATATCAGTGATATCCATAAATATAAATGGCCTCAATTCACCTATAAAAAGAAATAGATTGACAGAATGGATCAAGAAACACGATTCCACAATATGTTGTATACAAGAAACACATCTCACCCAAAAGGAAACTCACAGATTAAAAGTCAAAGGATGGAAAACAGTATTCCATGCAACAGGAACCCAGAAAAAAAGGAGTAGCTATTCTATTTGCAGACAATGTGAACTTCAAACCTAAAATGATTAAAAGAGATAGAGAAGGTACCTAAATACTTGTTAGTGGTAAAATTCAAGAGGAAGAACTAACAATTATAAATATATATGCACCAAATACAGGAGCATCCAACTATATAAGATAGATACTAATGGACATGAAACACCAAATATACAAGAACACAGTTATAACAGGAGATCTTAACAGCCCATTGCCACAAAGAGATAGATCAACTAGACAAAAAGTCAGCAAAGAAAAGCAGAGCTGAATCATACCTGTGAGCAAGTGGACTTAGTAGATGTTTACAGAGTGTTCCACCCAACCTCATCAGAATACACATTCTTGTCAGCTGCACATGGGGCATTCCCCAAAATAGACCATATATTATCCCATAAAACATTCTTAAGTAAATGCAAAGATATTGAAATCATACCATGCATGATATCTGACCATAGTGCACTGAAATTGGAAATTAATGGCAAAAGAAATTGTAAAACCTGCATAAATACATGGAAATTAAATAACAGTCTTTTGAACAACCAGTGGGCTACAGATGAAATTAAAAAATAAATAAAGTAATACCTATAATTCAATGAAAATATAGAAACAACATACTGTAATCTGTGGGATGCAATGAAAGCAGTCTTAAGAGAGAAATATACAGCAATAAATTGTCATATCAAGAAAACCAAATGAGCATGAATAAACAACCTAATGCTCTATCTCAAGCTTCTAGAAAAAGAAGAGCAAGCTAAACCCAAAACTCAGAGAAGAGAGGAAATTGTAAAGATTAGAGCAGAAATCAATGCAATTGAAACTAAAAAAACAATACAAAGAATCAATGAATCAAAAAGCTGTTTTTTTGAGACAATAAACAAAATTGACAAATCCCTAGCTAACCTTATCAAGAGAAAGAAAAAACCCAAATTCATGTACTAAGAACTGAAAAGGAAGAAATTACTACAGATCCCATGGAAATACAAAAGATCATGAATACCTACTTTGAAAATCTCTACTCACATAGAGTGGAAAACACAGAGGAAATGGACAGATTTCTAGAAACATATGAACTACCAAAGCTCAAACAAGAAGATATAGCAATTTTGAACAACCCATTATCAGCTATTGAAATTGAAAATGTAATTCAAAACTTACCAACAAAGAAAAGCCCAGGTCCGGATGGATTCATGGCTGAATTCTACAAGAAATTTAGAGAAGATTTGATGCCAGTACTCCTTAAACTCTTCAATGAAATTGAGAAAAAAGCAATCCTCCCTAAATCATTCCTGGAGGCAAGTATTACTCTGATACCAAAACCAGAGGAAGATCCAACTAAAAAAGAGAACTATAGGCCAATCTCACTAACGAACATCGATGCAAAGCTTCTCAACAAAATACTGGCAAATAGAATGCAGCAAATCATCAAGAAGAATATCCATCATGACCAAGTGAGGTTCATTCCAGGAATGCAGGGATGATTTAACATACCAAATGGATAAATGTAATACACCACATCAACAGAGCCAAAAACAAAAACCACATGGTCATCTCAATAGATGCAGAAAAATCTTTGGACAAAGTCCAACACATGTTCATGATAAAAATACTTCAGAAACTCAGAATACAGCGTCTACCTCAACCTTATAAAGGCCATCTATGACAAACCAACAGCCACCATTATACTAAATGGACAAAAACTGAAAGCTTTCACTTTAAAATCAGGAACAAGACAAGGATGTCCACTATCACCACTGCTTTTCAATATAGTTCTGGAAACACTACCCAGGGCAATCAGACAAGAGAGAGAAATAGAAGGAATAAAGATAGGAAAGGAAGAAGTTAAATTATCACTATTTGCAGATGACATGATACTCTGTATAGAAGACCCAGAAAACTCCATTAAAAGCCTAGTTGAGGTAATAAACAAGTTTAGCAGTGTAGCTGGATACAAAGTCAATGCTCAAAAATCAATAGCATTCCTATACACACACACACAAAAAAAAAACTCACTGAGGGAGAAATTATGGAAATATCGCCTTTTACAATAACATGGAAAAAATGAAATACTTAGGAATCAACATAACTCAAAATGTAAAAGGCCTATGTGCTGAAAATTATACTATGCTGAAAAAGGAGGTTGAAGAGGATATTAGAAAATGGAAGGACATTCCTTGCTCTTGGTTAGGAAGAACCAACATTGTGAAAATGGCCATACTCCCAAAACTGTTATACAGATTTAACGCAATCCTAATCAAAATATCATTGACATACCTCACAGATCTAGAGAAAACACCCCAAAAATTCATTTGGAAACAGAAGAAACCTAGAATAGCAAAGGCAATTCTAGGCAACAAAGGCAAGGCAGGAGGCATCTCAATTCCTGACTTGAAAGAGTACTGTAAAGCCACAGTGATAAAATCAGCTTGGTACTGGCAAAGAAATAGACCTGAGGGTCAATGGAACAGATTAGAAGATGCAAGCACAACTACAAAGACACTCAGTCACCTGGTATTTATCAAAGGGGCTAAATATGTCCACTGGAAGAAGGATAGTCTCTTTAATAAATGGTGTTGGAAAAATTGGCTCTCTACATGCTGTAGACTGAAACTAGATCCATGCATATCACCAAGCACAAAACTAAAGTCTAAATGGTTTAAAGACCTCAATATTAAAACAGAAACACTAAATCTACTGGAAGACAAGGTAGGTAGAAGTCTTGGAGACATAAGAGTAGGCAGAGAATTCATGAACAAAATGCAAACTGCACTGGAAACCCTTCAAAGAATGAACAAATGGGGTCTCATATTATTGAAAATTTTCTGCACTTCAAAAGAAATCACCAACAGAGTGAAAAGAAAACCCACAGAGTGGGAAAGAATTTTAGCCAGCAACCCCTCAGACAAAGGACTTATGTCCAGAATATATAAAGAATTGAAAAACATCAAGCCCCCCAAGTTCAAAGACCCTCTCCAAAAATGGACATCAGAGATTAACACACAGTTCTCAGAGAAAGATATACAAATGGCAAATAAATACATGAAGAAATGTTCGCCACCACTGGTCATTTGAAAAATGCAAATTAAAACAATATTGAGATTCCACCTTACTCTGGAAAAATAACTGCCATCAATAAATCAACTGATAGCAAATGTTGGCAAGGCTTTGGGGAGAAAGGAACACGACTCCACTGTTGGTGGGAATGTAGACTCGTGCAACCATTACAGAATTTCCATATGGAGAATTCTCAGAAGACTAGGATTGGAAGCCCCATTCAATTCAGCTATTCCCCTCCTGGGCATTTTCTCCAAAGAACAGAAAAGTTCATATCACAGTGATATATGTGCACCCATGTTCATATCTGCACAATTTGTGATAGCTAAATTGTGGAAACAACCAAGATGCCCATCAACTGCAGAGTGGACGAAAATGATGTGGCATTTTTATACAATGGAATAGTACTCAGCTATAAAAAAGGATAATCTTGAGGCCTTCATAGGTAAATGGAGACATCTTGAGACTATCCTCATTACTGAAATAAATAAGAATCATATTTATAAATATCACATTGATTTTCTAGTACAAAAAGTAAATAAGAACTACAAGAGTAGTAAAACCAAAATGTTTAATTGCTATTGTAAAAAGGAGAGGAAAAGAAAGTGCTCTAAGGGATATAACTGCATGTATGTTTGAGTGCATAAAATAGATGACCATATTGCTGAATCTTTGTTGGATCTTTGAGCAGAACTGTTTGTAGTCTGACTGTTTGAATATTTACTATGCACCCTTTAACTTTGTAACTTGAACAACTACATCCAGGATGACAGTATGTAATTTATAAATTACTGATTTCTTAGTGGAGCTTTTTTTCATTTTCCTTTCTTTCTTTTAGAATTCTGTATTGTTGCTACCCTTTTTTCTGTTTGGCTTCTTTTTCTCTTTAAGTAAAATTTTAAAAATGTATAATTGCTGTTGTAAAAAAGAGGAAATAGGAAGCGCTATAAAAGATACAGCTGCATGTATGTTTAGATGTGTGGGATTGATGACCATATTTCTAGGTTCTTTTTGGACTGTTGAACAGATCTGTTTGCACTCTCACTGCTTGAGTGTCCACTTGTGTGCTTCAATTTTGTAACTTGAATAACTCTTTCTAAAAGCACAATATGTAATGTATCAACTAGTGATCTCTTACTGTTTATTTTCTTTTCTTGAAATTCTGTAATGTTTCTACCTTTTTTCTGTTTTTTTCTCTCTTTAAATAAAAACAGAAGTGGCTTCCTTATATCAACTGAAGCAAAATAATCAAACAATTACAGCACAAAATGTTCTTTTTGATGAACTAATAGAAGTTGATATTATAGTTATCTATCTTGCACACAAATACACATTACCTTTATATATGTTTACCAACATACATATAATCTTTTTATTTTCTCCTTTCCCCTATCTCAATTGTTCTTTCAGTTTATCACATTCTTTCTCTTTCATTATTACAATATCTATTGTACGTTTTGGATTTTATTACTCTTTTGGACTTTTATTTTTTATACTAGGGATATAATTTTATATTTATAATGTGATTTTGATTTATTTCATTTATAATTATGGTCTCAAGTTGCCTCAATTTACCTATAAAAGTCTCAAGATTATCCTTTCTTATAACTGAATGATACTCCATTGTATAAAAATACTACATCTTTTTTATACATTCTGCAGTTGATGGGCATTTTGATTGTTTCCAAGACTTAGCTATTGCAAATTGTTCTGCTATAAACATGGATGCATGGATGCACATGTATCACTGTGGCATGACATTTTCAATTTTTCTGGAAACATACCCATAAGGAGAATAGCTGAATTGAATGGGACTTCCAATCCTAGATTTTTGAGGAATCACCACACTGATTTCCTCAGTGGTTGCACCATTCTACACTTCCACCAGCAGTGGAGAAGTGTTCCTTTTGCTCTACAGCCCCACCAACATTTTGTATCAGTTGACTTGATGGCAGCCGTTCTTTCTGGAGTGAGATGGAATTTCAATGTTGTTTTAACTTGCATTTCATGAATGACCAGTGAGGTTGAGCTTGTCTTCATATATATATTTGCCATTTGTATTTATTCATCTGATAAATGTGTGCTCATCTCAGATACCTATTTTTGCAGAGGGTCTTTGAATTTGAGGGACTTGATATTTTTCCATCCCTTATGTGTTCTACATATAAGTTCTTTGTCTGGTGAATAGCTGAGTAAAATACCTTCCCATTCTGTGGGATTTATCTTGACTCTGTTGGTGATTTCTTTTGAAGTACAAAAACTTTTTAATAAGATGAGAGCTCAGTTGTTAATTCTGGTAAGTACTTATTGTGCAGTTTGCATTTTGTTCATGAATTCTTTGCCTACCCCTATGACTTCAAGATTTCTGCCTAATTTTTCTTCCAGTAGATTTAGTGTTTCTGTTTTAATATTTAGATCTTTGATTCATTTTGACTTTAGTTTAGTGCATGGTGATAAACATAAGTCTAGTTTCAGTCTTTGGCATGTGGAAAGCCTGTTTCTCCAGCATCATATATTAAACAGGCTATCTTTCTTCTAGAAAACATGTTTAGCCCATTTGTCAAAGATAAGGAGGCTAAATGTCTTTGTAGCTTCATTTTCATCTTCCAATCTGTTCCATTGATCCTGAAGTCTATTTTTTTGGCAGTACTGTGCTGATTTTTATCACAGTAGCATTGAATATAATATATATGAAAAACCAAATAAGCAACAACAGAATTGTAATAGGGGAATTTAATACCCTATTGTCACAAAGATATAGATAAACAGACAAAAAAATCATCAAACAAGTATCATATCAGAACTGAGTCAAACATGTGAACAAATGGACTTAGAAGTTGTTTTACAGTGTTCCACCCAACCACATCAGAATACACATTGTCTTAGCTGTGATGGGGACATTCTCCAAAATAGACCATATATTAGCCTATAAGTAAATGTAAAGGGATTGAAATTATCTCATGCATATTATGTGACTATAGTGCAATGAAAATGGAAATTATTGGCAAAATAAATTGCAAAACCTGCATAAATACATGAAAATTAAATAACAACCTCTAGAACAATGGGTTGCAGGTGAAATTAAAGAAGAAATTAAGAAATACCTACAATTCAATGAAAATGCAGATACAAAAGTGCAAAGCCTGTGGAATGCAATGAAAGTAGTCCTAAGAGAGAAATATATAGCAATAGTCAATCAAGTAAACAGAACAAGCACAAATAAACAACCTAATGATACACCTCAA
>PVLA01008612.1:0-86271 GCA_004027455.1 Hydrochoerus hydrochaeris | reverse complement strand
CACCCAAAGCTCCCGCATAAACTCTTTCACACTACTCACAGAAGGCAAAACCCCACAACCAGTCCTCACAAAGGGGTTATCTAGAGGGCCTCCAGCAACCCCCCTGGAGTCTCCACCCTCGACTCCATATTGAGCATTACATAAAAACATACACATGTGAACTACACAAATTACAATTATCAGTACAAAACATTCCAAGATCCTTGCGCCCAATTCCCACATGTGGTGTCCTTTTCCTGGAGAAGCGTTCTTCTCCACCCATGGACCTTGTCACAAGGCGTGGATGGACGGAAAAGGGTGCTGCAATGGCCAAATAGTATTCCATTGTATATATAAACCACATTATCTTTGTACATCTTTCTGTTCATGGACACCTAAATAGACTCCATATTTTTGCCTTAGTACCCATATGGGTATACTAGACATATGTGTACAGATATGCCTTTGACATGCTGTTTTTATTCATTACCTTTGGTTGTATACCCTGTAATGAAAGTGCTATATAATATAGCAGTTCTAGTTTTAGTTTATTGAAGAAACTCTATATTGTTTTCTGTATGGTTGTACAAATTACTATTTCTAATGACATTGATCTTCTTTTTAAGATAGCTGTTTCAATTTGACTTAAAATTTTATTTCATTCATGTTGATTTTTAGACAGATTTACAACCAATTGACTTAATTAATTTGAAAAGCTAACTCTCCTTTGGGTTATTTTTTTTTCTTTTTCCTCTAGCTCATAAGAGAATATTCACTAGTGAATGTGTACATTTGACACAGGTGATCAGGGAGCATGTCTAGTCTGTATGTGCACTGCTATTAATATCTGCTTTGATGTTTGACCTTGATAAATCTCTGAGCACACACTTCAGCATCCAAGTTGTGTTTGGACATTCTGTGCTGCCAACTCCTACAATATGGGTTATTCTACCTGGTGTTTTGGTCACAATGCTGACATCTGCTGATGATGATTTTGGGCCTTGCTGTTACCTGCAGTTCCAAGATTGCTTTATTTTTCAGACTTGGTAGCCCGACACCAGGCATCTCCCACTCAAAGGCATTTTCAATACTTCTACTGCCCTCCTACTGGTAGTAAATTCTCATCTCTATCTGCTCTGTGCTTGATGGCAGAGCCATGAGACTCTACCTCCTAGCCCACACAAATGGATGCCTCTGTCAGAGCTGTGGCTTTCCTGACACCATGCTGAGTCACAGTGATATAGTTCAGGAAAATGGTGGTGGCGTGGGAGTGTAGCTCTGTGACAGGGCACTGGATTCAATCCCCAGCACCACAACAACAAAACAATTGAAAAACAGAGTAAAAGGAAATAGAGTGCTAACAGTGTTGTTCTAAAAATATTTGTCAACCAAATCTCTTTAGCTTTTTCTGTTTAATTCTTTTCTTCCTTAGAGAATATTTTTCTTTTCCTTTCCCAGGGCCTTGATCTTATGCTCTAGTTTTAGTGACAAAAATTGCTGGGAGTTGAAGAGGCAAATCTCTAATGGACTCAGGAGGAGAAAAAAAGGACATATTTCAAAATTTATTACTTCACTATAATTACAGTAATAAATTAGAGATGATTTCACAAGGCTGTCTAGTTGAAATCATCTTTGTTCTTTTGATATTAGTTCCCACAGTGTCCTTATTTTTCTTCAAACTGTCTAGAGCTGCAAACTCAAGCATACTTGAATTCACCTCCGCTAAAAGGTCACTGAAAATGAAGAGACAGAAGTTAGGGCTGTCACTCACTCCAACAGATTAGTGAGCACAAGGGAAGCTACCTTCCACCTGCGTTTCATTACAGGGGAGCTTTAGGATTGAGGTTTCAGTTAACCCAGACAGACAATTAGTCAGTTTGATTCTGATTCAAGGAGATATGGTTCAAGGTTTTGTCAGCTATTACCAGCATGACAAACTACCTCTGGCTTCTTTTAAAAATCTGTGGGCTTTGCTAAAATTTGTTTCTTGAAAAATGAAAAGAATAAAACTAATATTGGATAACTCTATTTGATAATTGATCCCAAATTTTAGGAGATAAGGATAGGAGCTGAATCTTAACGAATTGCAAACAATTTGTTAATTTGAACAATTCTCCCCAAATTGTTCAAGTTCTTTGTTTTTGGATAGTATATACAGTATCCTGATTTGTACAGGATTGAAATAATACAGAACTACACATAGTATGTGACATCATGAAATTAGAGAAAACAAAAGCATGACCTATCTTAAACACAGCTTTATCTCCAAATCCTTAGTTCAGTTGTGTTAAAACATTAGACAGTTGCTTTGGGTTTCTTGGAATCCAGTCACCCCTCTCATCTACAGAAAATCTCTAGAAGGTAAAGGCAGTTTAACATTCAACACTGGAAGTTAAAGATGGGGCCAATGTTTCATACTGAGGATAACTAAGACTGTAGACATGAGAACGACACTCAGCCAATCTGATGTGCCATTATGAACTTCAATCATCATGGGTGAGACACAGACAGACGTACCTTCCAGGGATGGTAGATTGAGAGTCCTATAATGTGGGAGAGTGTCGGAGCAGGGGAGGGAATAGATTTCAGCAGTAGTGGTACTGAGTGTTCTGGGACCTGAGCAAATTCTTTCTATGGTATGACCTTTGCCAACCCTTATTTCTTTGTACTCTTGCCTTGTACCAAACCTTCCTATCAATTTTAAAATATAAAGGCAATTGCATTGTGTAATTACCTACCAGCTCAAATGATTATAAAGCTTAGCTATTCTTTTTCTATAAGAGATAATGAGTAATGTAGACAATTTTACAGAGGATTATTAGGGGAGTGAATCGTCCCCCCAAAACAGAAACTAGCCTGTTACATGATTCTGGAACTTAAAATAGCCTGGGAATCATCATGCAACAAATTTGTCCAGATTATATTCCTTAATTTTCCTTTCTGCCATAGATAATGACATTTCAAGGTAGGGATCTAGTAACCAGTTGTGTTCGCTTTTGTGGTCAGGTCTTAATTCAGATATGTGAATTCCAGAGAGAACTTCTTTCTATGCTGGAGAGTAGGGGAGAAGAAAGATAAAATTAGAGGTACCATGAATATGAGGCAGTTTTGAAACATGTTGGCATGGCATGTCAAAGCACCAGTCTTTAGGGTGAACTCTAAACTTATAGTGCAAACAAATTATTTCTCTGTTTGAATAAGCAGGGTTGATATAGATGGTCAGAGATAAACATCTAATTGTATTAGCCAGTAGGGGTAATTATGCTTTTAGTGACTCTTAGCTTCCTTCCAAGATTTTTTCCCCCCAAATCAAGCCCTCCAGAGAAACTGACAGGAAGCTAGCCAAAGTCATGGAGCCACTCTGATTCATTCATTTTAAGTGACCTAGAGTAAACTTTGGTCACTATACTATTAAATTCTCTGCCCAGAGGCATGACTGTCTACCACTAAAGTATGACCTTGCAATAAACATACTCAGTATGTACCTACTTCGACATGTGATAGTGCTCAGTTGCTGTATGAATAGGTGTAAATTTCTCCAATTAAAAAACAAAATAAAATAACCCTTGCTTTCTTGGTTTCGAGAGTCTACCTTCAAGAGTTATTGCCAGTGTTCTCCTTACTTGTTCCAAGTTGTAACCCTCTCTTAACTCGGGGTTGTGCTTATTCACTTTGCACTCACTGTCAGTAAACTACTGAATTTGGTGACAGTTGGAGTAGACAAGGTAAACCTAACATGAAATTCACCTTGTTTTTCTCTTAGGGTCCTGGTGCCTGCATATAGCAACATGTGACCTCTCCCATCATGTGGATGATTGAGTCATGTTAAATTTTTGAAACATATTTTAAGATGTACATTGACATATGGATATTTGGCTATAAAAAGTTGTTTTTTTGGAGTGTGTACAAACCCAGTAGGCTGATGCAAATAGTTCTGTAGAAGAGAAGAGAAGAGAAGAGAAGAGAAGAGAAGAGAAGAGAAGAGAAGAGGAGAGGAGAGAAGAGAAGAGAGGAGAGGAGAGGAGAGGAGAGGAGAGGAGAGGAGAGGAGAGGAGAGAAGAGAAGAGAAGAGAAGAGAAGAGAAGAGAAGAGAAGAGAAGAGAAGAGAAGAGAAGAGAAGAGAAGAGAAGAGAAGAGATTTTTATCTAGGGGTCCACTGCACATCATATTTACCTTATACCGCTCATGAATTCTGTTCACAAGGTCTTCAGTATAATAGATAATAGAGAAAAAAGCTGACATCATAAAACAATGTGCACAGAGAATTTGCAGATATCAGCTTTCCTGTGACACCTTCTGGGGACACTCCCATTGTGAAAACAACAGTAATGAGATGGAGGTAAAGGTGTAGGTACAATGCTACACATTCTGGCTATGTGCACAATGCAAGAAATTGTTGATATATTTTGATAAAATTTTCTAACAAGTATAGGGAAAACGAAAGGTGATTACTTCTTGATAGCTAAACAAAAGAATTAAACTGCTGTGTATCTCAGTACTCTTCTCTCTTTTCTTGCCAAGAATGTAAATGGCCCACAGTTAAGTACTTTTAACCAGAAAAAGCACTTATTATTCTAAAGTGTTTTGTTTGTCCACAGGTTTGTCCACTAGTGTTTGCAAGTGTTTATATGTGATCTTTCTTCACTGTCTGTCCTGGGTAAATGCCTCTTATAGCATGACCACAGACACCAGGGAAAGACATTCATTCAGGTTTTACATCAGAGTGTTTTGTTTAATTTTTGCATTTTAGTCCTAGTAACAAGAAATGTTATACTGACAAAATTATAATTGCTATAAAAATATGCAAAAATAAAATCAAGTTCTGATCCGGTCCTTATCAATTTACTTTCAAGTTCTCTCTTCCTGAGGTTATCAAAAAATTACACAATTAGGATATTTCTGATGTCTGTTGTATGAAGATATAGTCTGATTGAGTACAGTGGTTTAAAATTATTCTTAAAAACAATAATAGAGTTAGGAAATGTTAGGAAGCGTCAAAAGTCATTTTAGCTCTTCTTAATTTTCCATTTATAAAAACCAAGGCACTTAATGATGGAGTGGTATGAGCAACATTGAATATTTCTAACTTGTGTATTAAATTAGTCCTGTGTTCGACTTGCTATAGCCACTGTGTTGCTTACATGTACTTATTTGATGTTTACATGAAAAGCTCTGCATATATAGATAAATACATACACAGTATTCAAAAGAGTAGGATAAACAAGAACAAATAATGGAGGGGGGCTACTTTAGGCCCCAAGGCCCCAACATAAAAATACTTTAAAAAATTATTATTATCTGGAAGCCATCAGTATATCCCCACTAAGAATCATTCAAAGATCTATTAGAAGCCATGATTGCCAATTTTATATGATGTTTGGGTTAAAAACACTTCTGCTACTGCAAAATTAGAGTAATAGGTCCAAAAGAACTACAGGCTATTCCTGGGAATTTCCCTAATTTTCAAATTGTTAGATGAACTTCTTTTGACTACATCTACTGACATCTAGTGTTGTGTTTAGTTATTTGCACATACTTGCTCCCATTGGAGATCTGGGTACTAGACAATTATCCATGAAACGCCATTGGAAGTTTCAGTTTTCCAACACTAAGATTGCTGTACAAAGTTAGACTATCATTATTCTATTTACCTTTTTTTTATTTTGAAATAACACTGGACAGAAAGCTTTAGAGGCATAAGTGATGCTGTGTTTTGTCTTGATTTGCTCACAAGAGAAAATTCCTTCTGAAAATATTTAATGTTTAGTTTTCTGAAGTCAAATGATCTCAGGCAGTACATCCTGTCCATCTTTTCCTCAGGTCCATTTAATGTATGTAGTCTTGTTTTCCCACATACTACTACTTTTTCTATCCCCTGAGTAAAGATGTAAGCAGCAGAGCAAAATGGAACGTTTAGAAGTTAAACTTCTTTTTCTCTTGGAGATAAGCCATTTCTGTAAACTTCCTCTGGCTGGATGCATAAATAACCTTTCTCAGCCCAGATAAAGAAACACAATATGCAGATGTTGACACCAGGAACTTGGGCACATTGATTCCACAAGGAAGGTAGGGAGTGGGAGTCGGCTAGGTGTGATTAAACAAAAGCCTCCACAAGTATAACATCTCATTGTATTTTCTCTCTTCCATTCCTTAGTATAAAGACCCTAACACATGGTTCAAAGACCCTAATACATGCTGAGATGGTGATTTGTGACAATTGAGGCCCTTCCATCTTCTCAGAGGTATCTTTGAATAAAGCTTTCTTCCTTTTCACCAAAATTAAACAGCACCCTTTGGTTTTGTCAGTGGTGAACAAACAGACCTAAGATTATGGACCTAAGTGGCCAGTAACAAAAAGAAAAAAATTATTGAAATAAAGAACTGGAAATAATTTAAAATCATGGCTTCTAGTACCTTTGATCTTCTTTCCACTGGTGGAGGCATGAAAATCAGAAAAGTTATGGCTGTTCCAGAATTCATAGCTGATAACATCCATATCAGAATAAGAAATTTAGAGCAGAAGAAACCTTTTGATCAATAGATCTGACTGATGTGAAAACCCAGGTTTAAGACAATGATCAACCTCTTACTCTTTCTGCAGTGCCATGCTACCCCCTTACCACCCAGAAACCCAAGAATGGTCATTTATATCTCTTCTGAACATAAGGCAAAAGAGAATATTTGAATGGACAAGTTACGGCAAGGTGAAGTCTATACAACACTTTATGCCTCTGAGATTTTGTATTTCCTTGTGAGTTTACACTAATTAGTATATTCTCTGAGTTCAGACTAATTGGTTTTCCATCACTTATTGGGTTTTTCCAGAGTCGCATATTGAATGCACTTAGTTTCTTCCTGACTTTTTATTTGAGAGCATTTAGCAGCTCTAATTAGCAAGTTTTTAAAGTTGTTGACCAAGAATAAAATCAACTTCATCAAAAATGAAGAAAATTACACTTATTTGAGGTTAGTTAGGATTGAGATACAGGAAAAAACAGATTCAAGGAGTTGTGAAAATATGATCCTAAGTTTTACAAAGTAGTGACCATGTTTAAAGCTTAAAACTACAAAAGAGTGGTGGTTGTATCATTTGTTTTCAGGAATTGTGGTTGGTTCTGGCAGGAATGAAGCTATTTTCTATGAAAGGGTTTGAAAGTTGTTTCAATCTCTAGGGAATTTAGCAGAATTGGAAGTTTCCACAAATAATTAATGAAGATAGTGAATTGCAGTTTGACTTAGTTGAAAGGCCAACATACTTTCTGGTTGGTAATGTAGCTCAATTATCCAACTGCAGGTGTACCTGAGATCTAACTAACACTGGCTTCCTGGTACTGTTTTAAGTATTCTGAGCCAATTCTACTCAAGCTTTTACCTTGACAAACTATACCAAGAAAGAATTTTGTCAAGTATTTCTCCCAAAATATTTCCATTAACTTTTATCAGTTATGTGTAGTAATTTTACTTCAATCGAAAAAAGAATACGTGAGTTAAAAAAGAACCAAGGACAAAGCAGATAAACCTTACTGTTTCTTGAACATTGTAGTTATCCTTCTTTGAACCAGTTCTCCAGGACTCCTGGAAATCACTGCCTGATTAAAAAATTGTTCCTTCTCCAAAACTATGTCACTCTTTTTCCTAGGATTAGGGCAAGTGAAAAATTACTGCCTGGATTCTAGTTTGTGCTTAAAGATCTTTACAGCTGTGAATCTCTGGCTTTGCCCAGAGCTTTTATTTGCCTGAGCTTGAAAATTCAGGATTTATTAACTACTCTTACTTGATCTGGCAGCAGCTTTAAAAATCAATTGCTAGGAAAATGGATTTAAAGAAAAATGGAAATGCTTCAATTTCAACAAAGGATGGGAAAGGCTTTCCAACTCAAAATGTTGACTGTCCATTGCTAAGCAACAAGTCATTAAATGGAAGGTACTTTTTACTATTTAAAGGAAAGACTAGAGTAAATAGAATATTTGTATTTATAAAGTGAACATTTTTTGAGAAAGAAATTCTGAGAAAGGAATTGGAGCACCTAGCACTTAACCTGATGAGCAATGAGAAAGAAAGATACTTTATGTCAGTGTTATTATATACTGAATGTCGGATTGTTTTCGTTTCACCTAAAGCTCCATAGAGCTTTAAGTTAGGATGATCTGGTTAATCTCACATTTTATTAATTGCTTACTTGCTTTTTTGATTCCATAAAAGCTATTGATTTGCAAAGGATCAGAAAATGACACACTAGGCAATAAAATAGTATTGAGTGTGATGCTATCTCAAGAGAGATTGCTAAGTATCTTCTCACACATTTTTGAATCATAACTGAGCTTTTACACTGCAGACACTGTATATCACACTATACTATAAGAACATTGTAATCTCTATTGACAAATTTGCTTGGTTATGATTCCTCTTACTGACTAATGCAAGCACAGAGTACCCATTTCTATGCTAAACATTGTGGATAATATAGAAATGAATCAACTGTAATTAAGCTATTTGCCAACTACTTAGGGAGTCTAATTTTCTTTTAACCAACTCATGCTTTTGCCAGTTAGAGTGAGCCAAATATTCTCACGAAGAAATGAGGCATGTCTGGGCTAATTAACAAATGCAGCAGCCCACAGTTATCATTTTGTGGTGATGACATTCAACATCCATTCTCTTCTCATTTTTCAAGATTATAGTATATCATCCACTGTAGTCTGTTGCATTTACTCCTCCTAACTTAATTTTGTAGGTTTTGACCAACATTTCTCTAACCTTCCCTCCCAACCATGCCAAATCTGGTAACTACCATTCTACTCTCTTTTATTAGATCAAAAATTTTATTCATTCATTTTTTAGAGTAAGATGAAAAATTTAAAAAATGAAAAACAAGAGAGAATCTCAGTCACTTGCATTTGAGCTTATGTGATTTATGGCTCAATGAAATGAGATGGAATAGTTGACCTGTGACTCTGTTGCTCTGTTCTTATCCTGCAACAATATTTTTACCTCTTGCAATTACCATAAAACTTCTCCCCCCTATAAAATATATCTTTTAAAATTGCTTTAACTGTTATTAGTTTTCTCTGATGCACAACTCCCTAAAAGATCTCACTGTATTATTTCTTTGGGTTAAAGTTTATGTCTTTGTGAAGAATAGCCAGGCCTTTTTCTATTTGTAGACAGAAATATCTCCTTTAGTGTGAGGATGGGAATTCTTGAGCAGAGTGAATTTGGCTTAAAGTTCTTGGTTCTCATTCTGGGCACTAAAGAAAAGACCAGGTTTTCAGTTCACAGTGAAGAACTCTTTATTGCTCTGAACTATTTGAGTAATCTTTTGAGAATTTAAGCTGAACCTCAGCTGCAAAAATTAAGCAATCTTGGGCCAGGGATTTAGCTCAGTGGCTTAAGCACCTGCCTGGCAAGCATGAGGTCATGAGTTTGATCCCTGGTACAAAAAAAAAAAAAAAAGAAAAAGAAAAAAGATTAAACACTCCCCCTTCTATCTAAGAAAAGCAGTGCATAGACTGGAGATACTTGTTGCCTGGCAACAAATGCATACTTCCTTATTTTTAAGACAACTGCCAAAAATTCTGGGAAGAAAATTGACCATAAAAAAGTCAGTAACATAAATCTGGTGATTCTTAGTGTGGGAGGAGAGCAAACGGACAAAATTTTTTATGACCTTGTGATTATATGTGCTCTGTGTGTGTGTGTATGCATTTTTGTGTGCACATGTGACCATGAGGTGGGAAGATATAGAACACTGGATAAAAAGAAAAGGAAACAGAACAATCTGTGGTATTAATTAATCAGTTAATTAATGAATTATTTTATTTTTAAAATTTATTTTAAAGGGAATAAAAAATAAAACAGAACAAAGCAGAAGAGTGAGAACAATGCTGGATTTCAAAAACAAACAGAAGAAAATCCCCCATAGTTGTTATATGGCATATTATTATCTGCTAAATAGATGTTCAGACTACTGGATTTAGGCCTGCAAAGTCAATCAAACAATTCAAGCATCAGTTGTTTCTTTACTTCACTTGCTATCATCTCATCCTGTGTTCCTCCAAATCGGCAGGGGAAGGGGCTGAGGGAGTGGTTGAAGCCCACTTTTCTTGTCCCCAGCCAACACACTGGCTGGCTCACAGGAAGGTGTGACTTGGCTTCTTGGCTCTCCTCCCTTCCCTCATGGCTGCAATTGGCTCATGGGAGGCACAGCTTGGCTTCTTGCTTTTCTTCCCTGCCCCTGAGTCTTAATTAACTAATTAACTAGTTCTACTGTGGAATCAATGGAACTGTCCAGAAGGTACAAGAGGGTTAATTAACCCTGCAACAGAACTAATTTGTAAACTATGGGATCATTTGAGGAGTGACAAATCAAGGAAAATAATAATGAAGAAAAATACTACCCATGCTATTTTTACTGTTTGAAATTAACACTTGCAATAAGTCACTGTCTTAGTTTGTTTCCTATTGTTAAGGTAGAATAGTTGAGATTGGGTAATCTATAAAGAAAAGAGATTTATTTTGGTTCACAGTTCAAGATGTTGAGAAGTTTAAAATTAGGTACTAGCATCTGCTCTTCTGGTATGGGTCCTGTTCTGCATCAACTCATGGCAGAAAAGTGGTAGCACAAGTGGGGATGTGTAGGAGAGCATGTGTGTGAGTTGAAGTTATTAATGTAGTTTCTACAAGACTAGGTTAGTTTATCACAAAAGCACTATGTTATAAAGTGATCCCAATACACTGCTTTTGTGATAAACTAACCTAGTCTTATAGAAACTACATTAATACCTTCATAAGAGTGGAGCCCCTATGGCTTGATTACCTCCCCAAAATCCTAGCACCAGGCACTGCCACACTGGGGAATTAACTTTAGATGTGAATTTCAATGGGGACAAACAATTTTTAAATCATGAAAGTCATAATTAATAATCAGCAGAACATTTTTTCTGTTTCTTATTTGAAGTATGCTTTTAATTTTTATATAGTTATATGCATGGTGCTTCACCTTTCACTACCCTTCTTTGGCCCTGGAAAGAACTAAATATTTTTCAATTATCTTCTATTAGCACTTCTTACCACAGTAAAATATAAGTAAATAATTAACAATTTGAAATGTAGAGGTCAGTGGCACTAGGAATTTACATTAAAAATTTACATTGTTATGCAACCACTAACACTGTTTCACTTAGCTCTCCATAACTGTGACAAAATACCTGAGGTCATCAATTTAAGGAAGGAAAGGGATTTTTCTGCTTTTATTTTAAGGAGATTCAGTCCACGATCAACAGATTCCATTGCTTTTAGTTCTATGGGAAAACAGGAACATCATAGCAGAAGACTGTGGCAGAGGAAAGCTTTTCAATTCATGTTACAAGAGAGAGAGAGAGAGAGAGAGAGAGAGAGAGAGAGAGAGAAAAGGAGAGAAAGAGAGATGCTGGGGACAATCAGCTAGGTACCGCCTTCTAATTTTCCACTAAGTCTTGGCACCCTTCTTCCCTGTCAGCTCTCTGGGTTCCATGCTGCTTTGTGGATCAAGCCTTCATCACTCAGGTCTTCGTAGGGCACTTTATACTTAAATCATAACAAATGCTCTCCATCTCCAGAACTTTTTCAACTCCTCAAACTGAAATGTTTTACACATTCAATCATAGCTATTCATTCTTGCTACCCTTCATCCTTTGTCAAGCATTATTTAATTGTTATTTAATCATTTAATTTACTTAATAAATATATTAGACCACTCTAGGAATCTCATGTAAGTGAAACTGTATAATAATTTTCCTTTTGTCACTAAATTATTTTGCTTAAAATAAGGTTTATCTATGTTGCATCACATCAGAAATCATGTAGAAAGAGTATAACTCAATTCACTTATCTTTTTATCTATTGATAGACATGAGTTGCTTCCATCTTCTGGATATTTTGAGTAGTACTATTATGAGCTAACATACATCTTCAAGATCTGGCTTTTAGGTCTTTTGAACATATACCCAGAAATAAAATTTCTGGATAAAATGTAGATTATATTTGTGAGATTTTAAGGGACTGCTTTACCATTTTTCATAGAAACTTCATTGTTTTTCATTCCACCAGTGTTACAATGTTCTGCTTTCTCTATATCTTAACATTTTGTTATTTTCTGTATTGTTATATTAGCCAATATGAACTTATATCTTGTAATTTTAATTTCCCTAATGTTAGTGGTGCTTAGTATCTTTTCATGTACTTGACGTAGATTTATATATCGTCTGCAGAAATGACTATTCAAGTCCTTTGCCCATTTTCAATTACACTTTGTTGTTTTTATTGCATTTTAGGAATTCTCTGTATATTCTGGATATTAGCCTTTAATCAGATATATGATTTGTAAGCATTGCTTCCTTTTAGAGATTACATTTTCATTCAGTTTCCTTTAAGGCACAAAAGTTAATGTTTATAAGTAAAAATTAACTTTTTATTTATTTATTTATTACTACCAGGAATTGAACTCAAAACCTTGCATTTTCCAGGCAGGTGTTGTGCAGCTGAGCTATATCATTGACCCCTAAATTGTCTTTTTATTGTTGCTGCTTATGCTTTTAGGTCATATCCAAGACATTATCACTAAGTCCAGTATTGTGAAGATTTTTGCCTGGTTTTTTTCTAAGATGTTTGTGATTTCTATGCTTGAGTTTAGGGTTTTAAGCTATTTTAATTTTTTTGTAGATGGTATAAGGTAAGGCTCAACTTTATTTTAGCTTATCCAATAATTTTCCCAGAAGCACTTGTTGAAAAAAACCTGTCATTGCCTACTGAATGGATTTTGAAACTGTCAAAAATTAATAGCATATTGGAAAAACTTTATAAATACAGTACCTTACTGAAGAGGAAAGAAAATAATTTTGCTGCTATGAAAAATATTGCTTTTTCACACTTAAAACTTTTTCAGAAGAGGAGCAGCACAATGAATATAGTTATTACATTTGAAGACTGTCCACACACAAGGTGTATTACCAAAAATATGGTAATGTACATGTGACTTCTCTCTATAAATAGAGCTCTTTGTAATATTTTAAAAATAGATTCAGTTTAAATAGCATCCTTACTTATTCACTCTACTTGTAAATATGTACTTAGTTTTCAAGTATTATTGTGTGAAAGTGGATTTTTTTTGTCAGTTTGATATATTAAACTTTAAAAGCTGAATTATCCAGGAGAAAAATTCATGGCTATTTGGCCCATTTCTTTTAGAACCAAACATTCTTGTCTTTTTAAGAATGCAGGAAAATAGTCATTTGCTAAGAAAGGAAAACAGCCTCATCTTTGGGCAGCTCTGTTATCCAAGATCAGTGGGGAGAAGATTGTAGAATCTCAGTGGTCAGTGCTGTGAATTTGCATACCAGTGACTAGGTCTGTTGGGATCTTTACTGGTAATGGTTCTAAGTTATAGCTTCTTTTCCCCTGTGAACTAGTCATGGCTGAGAGGATCCCTCTTAGTGTCTAGTTTATGTATCCACTTTAAGCAGACATGTACAATTGTCTGATGTATGGTACCCATGCAGTTTTCACAAGAATGAAATCATTTTAGTTGAAAACAAAGAAAATTTGATTTTGCATTAATTAGGATTGCAATCAGGGAAAGCACTGATGCAAACAACCTTGAAAATGTGCTCCTGGGTTTCACAAAATAATAGAAATATTCAAAATTTTAAAATGCAAGAGAGTGGTGATTATATCATTTGCTTGTTGGGAATTGCGATTGGTACTGACAACAGTCAAGCTGTTTTGTGAAAAAAGGATTGGTCTTTGTTGACTAAATCTCTAAATAATTAAAAAAAGCCCAGTACGTTTGCAAATGGTTAACAAAAGCCAGAGAAGTACAGTTTGACCCAGTTCAGAAGTCAGCAAGCATATAAGTGTGTATGGGCAGACAGACTAGTTTATAGATTAATCTAAAGATGTACTAAAACCTGATTTAATAATGATCTCCCAATTCTACTTTGAATGCTCCAAACCAATGGAACTACATTTTTTCTGGAAATTTCCCCTTTTTGATAAAAATCTCTCCTTAGAAAGGCACTGATAGGTTACCTGCTTTGTTGGAATAGATCTTTTCGAAGAAATCATGTCTTTTATGGTGGAGATGGATTTGTGCTAGGATGGCATGTTCTTCACTGGGAAGTGTATTTGCCAGCAGTGAAGATGGAGCAAATTTGGGTGTTTTAGTCCACATTTGATTAACAACAACAAATATTTTCCCCAATTTTAAAGGCACAAAACACAAGAAATTACAGCCCAATTAGCTTAAATTAAAAAAACCTAACAATTTCATACTGATGGCCCAATTAACTTAAACTAAAAAAACTAACAATTTCATATTAATAGAAGATCAATGCTCCAGGAAATTTATGCCATTGTAAAACAAGTTATTGAATTCCAAGTGTACTTCAATGTACCTTTGGTTTAGATAAGCAACCACTAGAAAAATATAAATTTTTGCCTAGTTGATAACATATAATATCTTTCATATAATCCACTCCTTTTCTATTAAATCTTTTTATAAGTCCCTCAAACCTCTCAAAACTTATTCAAATCTTAAATTTTGTCCTATACCTCTCCTTTCTTTTTATCAGCCAGTCACTTTAATTTAGGAAAAGAACTTGCTTTTTCTCTCAACAAGAAATATTCTGATAATCTCTAACATCCTTTGTTAAACACTTTTTTTCCTCAGATAGAAAGTTTTTCCTTATCTTTATTTTTACTTAAGAATTGCAAATAATTTATCTTTTGCAATTGTGGACTAGTGTTCATTGAACTCAAAGATTCACCTAATTGTAGAAATTTTATAAACATGTACATGTACTTCCTCCACAATTTTAAAATAAAGAATCCGACCAAATATATATATCTTGGTTCACAAATGCTTTTGTTGGTGAGTAATTTTTTTCCAAAACAAAAGGATTTGGCAAAATTTTATTTATGCTTGAAAACTCTACACTGATTAATTAATATGGTTATGGCTATCTTTCCCACCCAAACACAAATGTGGTCATCTTTTCCAAAACTGTGGAACAAATTATGTTCATGAATTAAGAAATATAAATATAAATAACACAAATATGAATACAACTATATCCTCAGGTAGATCATAAATGGTCAACAAGAAGTCTGATGGGGCCATGGCTTGGTGAATATTTTCTAGATGTTGGGAAATACTTTTAAAATTTTGTAGTTCTTTTAAGACATTGGGCTTACACAAAAGGCAAGCAATTGAAGTAAGGCAGAAACAGAAGAGGAACTTATAAATGGGAAAAGAATAATTGTAAGCCCTGACCAGGCAGCACTCTGGTTTGAGGGATTTAGAAAGCTGATAGGTCGTGTTGACAAGAGCAGGGTTTTATAGTGGCCCAATTTAGTTAGTGCCACATTACAAGTGTGGCAAGCTTTTCATCTCATGCACTTAAAAAGCTAATATTAAAAAGGGATCATTTTGAAATTTATGTCTTCTACACCAGAGTTCTTTAAAGTATTTTCTTTTTGTAAAAACATTTCAAAATCATCCAAAATTGATCTGATTGTTTTTTGGAGATATTGTTGAATCTTTTCTCATTCAAAAATTTGGGGCAAGAACTCAAAGATTAACCTGATGAAGGACCTGAGACAAGCTTTGTGCCCTTCCCTGGTCCTTAGCTGTCTTTTCACTGGAATTTTCCACAGGATTGGTTCATTTAACTTTAGTGACAATGCACTAAAACTTTTCAATCTCCAACAAGTATGTCTACAAGTGGGTAAAGATCAGAGCAACCTCATAAATTCTAATAACTAAGATAAATCCCTTGGCAAACCTTGTGGGTTGCTGACAGCACTAGGGAATTCATTAGCAATGTCTTTTAACTCAGCCGTGTTCCAAGGGCATATGTGATTCGGGGAACTCCCTGGCCTGTGTGCTTATTCTACAAATCTAGTGGGACATTGCAGTTAGTACTGGATGTGTTATTGGCAAGGGGAGATCACTGGATTATCAGCAAAGGATTTGGAAGAAGGCTCTTGAGGAAAGTAAGCATGTCAGAGTCGGGGTGTAAGGAAAAGGTGGCAAAGCAGAGGGATCCGAAATAGAGGGGAGGGAAGTGATATGGAGCTGCACTGAGAAGTTTCTCAGTATTATCGAAAAAAATCTCCCATTTTTATCTGGTTCTAAAGGCAGCCTTCTTGTCTTATGCATGCACATAAACTAATACAGTAAAAGAGAAGTGAAAAGGATCAAGATGAGATATGAACACGTACCACTTTCTCAGGATTAATGTACTTATCACATATCACAAAGATATGATAATTTTTTAAATTTCCCATTTGGCTTATAAATTTTTATGTCTTCCTAGAAGTGGCTGGAACAAGTAAATGCCTAATTTCTTTAGAGTGAATGCACTCATAAAAAATCTATTTTGTTGAGAAAAGTCCAATTATAAAATTCAAAATGTCCACCAGATGTCACTGTGAGCTTGGCTATGTAGTATAGAACCAGCGTAGCAGAAGAAAACAGAAACCTGAGACACCAAATCTTTGCCCATTGGAAAAGATGGCATTTTAAATAGAAACTGGAAACTTCTACTTTGTGATGAAGGTGGAATTTAAAGTAAAACCCAAATCTTCGACCTAATGGCAGACTGATAGCAAGAGTGATAACAGGAAGTACTGGAATAGAAGTATCAGACCTTGACCAAGATGAAGCCAAGCGGTTGAATCCAGGAAGGCTTAGCTCCAAGCAGCAGCATACCAAGGAGGTGGAGGGAGGGCCAGAGCAGATCCAGGCCAGTGCAGAGCACAGAACTCAGGGAAATGCTGGTGGCCTAGGGAAGGATGTTCTGTATCATACCAATTTACAGCAGGAATTTTGCGCAAGAATATAATCAACCTAGTCAAAAATAAAAATTAAAAAAAAGATTAATTTGGGGGGGGCGAATTAGGGCTGCCATCAGAAAAATGCAAATGTAAATATTCTTGAAAATATGAGCTGAGGTTTCCCAAATAGTAGTCATACTTAAATTTTAAAATTTCAACAGTCGTGGTTTTTGCATCACTTGCTTGTCAATGAATTAGTATTGACAAGGGTCAGGATGTTTTACAAAAGAGACTGAGTGTTGACTCAACCTCTAGCTAATTTAGGGGTAGGAAGTGGTTTTACAAATGGTTAACAAAGGCTAGAGAATTGCAGTTTGGTCCAGTCCATAAGTCAACAAGCACCCAGGTACATAGTCACAGGGATGCCTGCTCAAAGATTGAGCTGAACATTTATGTGTCTGAAGCTTGATTTAACAATGGCTTTGCAATTCCATTTTAGAGGTCTCAAACCAATGCTACCCCATTTTTATTTTTATCATTAAAGCATGGGACTACATGGAGGGAACATAACTATTGGATCCAGATTTGCAGTAGCATTGGTGCCTAGGTTGCTAGCTTCCCAACCCCATGTAGTTAACCGTGTACAAGGTGTGATTGCTTATGAAAAAAATCAGAAACTCAGGGATCAAATCATGGCTATGTGTAGAGTTACAGTCTCCAGAATCCAGGGCATGAGCTAGCTGTCAATGGCAGCTCACCCGGTGACATAAGCAGAAATGCTTTAATGATAAAAATAAAAATGGGGTAGCATTGGTTTAAGACCTCTAAAATGGAATTGCAAAGCCATTGTTAAATCAAGCTTCAGATATATAGATCTTCAGCTCAGCCTTTGAGCAGGCCTCCCTGTGAATATGTACCTGTTGCATGTTGACTTGTATGTGTGATAATTCACCATGGTGATAACACTAACATTTTAGGCGTGGGTGTACAGATGAACACAGTGAAGTCTTAGAGAGTAGGCGTGCACAGAGCTATAGGAACTGCAGACAAGGACTGGCTCCCAGTGGATGCTACAGCGTTGTTTTGGAGGAAGAGCCTTTGCAGATAGACTGAATTCAGGGGTTGTGTATGATCTAACTTGTTTTGGCAGTGGCTTCAATGTCCCTAGTACAGGTACGAGGAGCACAGGCTTAGAGCTAGGCTCCAGAGAGTAATTATACAAAGAGCTGTAGGAGCTTCAGGCTTCAGAGTGAAAGCTAGAACTCTATGGTGGCAGAACTTGATCTGGAGTATGGGATGTTAAGAGACACCCTGGCTACAGGATTTGGGTTACAAATTAGATCACTATGGTCATGGGTTCTGTGTGTGAAATGTGGTATGTGTACAGCCACCTGGAAACTGGGGTCCAGAGTATAGAAGTGCTCAGGGGAAGAGAAGTGCTGGAGTCCTGAATATGAGCTAGGTTTCTAGGGTGATTGAGCTTGTGGAGTATAAGCATATGTACAGAGACCAGGGCTCTGAGGCCCAGCGGTAAAGGAACTGGATATGGCAATGTGCCTGGAGTCTGATGCATGGGAAGACAATGCAGCTATTCAGCTGGAGGTTGGAGTGTGAGCATGAGAAGCAGGGGCTTTTGGGTAAGGGCCACGTACATGTTTGGGAGATGTGGTAAGTTTGAACTTGCAGTGTAAACTATGACCACTTCTTCACAAGTGGCTTTTTATTTCTTCACCTCTGTAGCGGTTGGCTGTTTTAATAAAAAAGACAGTGCACAACAGGGCTCCTGGAGACTATGGCAGCTAATTGCCAATAGCCTCTGGCTTTCTTCTTATTCTAGACCACTTCCAGGTAAATTGATCGTAGCAGCAGTAATACTCTGCGCAGATACTATCAACTCTTTTTTTTTTTGTCCATTCTGTTGTCACATATTCTAGAATCTTCAGTGAGCCCTCCCAAGACTAATTTTGTTAATGAAGCCATCTCTCTATATTTTCCCCTTTCCCTTGGGGAGATAAAGTCTGCTAACTCCCACTCTCTTGAATTGCTGATGTAACTCCATTATAAAGATCTTTCTACATGGGTGTTTAAGCACAGCAGTGTATGCACAGAGAACAATCTCCATATCCACTCACTGAGATAAGATTATGCTCACTGTGCTGAGAAAGTAGCGCCCTCAGTGGTCTTGATTACATATGTGTTTGAACACAACACTAAGTGGACTTCTCATCTTTTTGCTGCGTTATCACTGTCTTAATGCGGTCATTAAGGCAGTGGTACTCTTACAGTTAGTACTCTCACAAAGATGTCTTATGCATATGTATGTGAGTGCTTTACTAAGAACATCACAGAATTTCTCACATTCATTCACGAAATAAAACTTCTCTACATAGACCTGAGATAGCACTCAAAGAAATTTCTTTTATGCACACACATTTGAAAATGTCATCACATGCATTTAAACAACACAACCATTTACTGAAATAATACTGTGCTCCATTTAGCAAATGAGTATAACTTTTTGGAAATTCTTTAGTGCCTTTACCACTTCACTATGTATGTTACAGTTTTGTAAACGTGACCATTCACTGTAATAGCACTATTTATAATGCAGTATAAAAGTAGACTTTTAAGAAACATTAAAATTGATATCATTAAATGCTTCACTATGTGAATTCCAGTTTGGGCATCCTGTCTTGCCCCTGGAATACCAGGTTCTTGATGCAGCTTGTAAGTAACATTCTAAGAAATGCTTTCAAAATATGTCATTAAGCACTTTGCTATGTGGAGGAAATTGAGATTATCAAATCCATTCTTTGAGATAACATTATTCTTAATATGTTGTGATGTAGTATTACTAAACCATCTTATACTGTATGTGTTTTTTTAGCAGTTCATTGTACATGTTATAGTATGAGATTGAAATTAAGCCCACAAAGTGTACAAATAACGGTACAAAAAGTGTTAAGACTTCCTGACATAAAAGACAGGGTTATTAAGGTTTCCTGACATGTGTGAGGCTTGGTCACTACAAGCATTTACTACAGTAATACTTTTTCTTTAAAGAGTATATAAAGAACATTGAAAGAAATGCTATAAAAGCTTTTCCTATTAACATTTTTATTGTTTTCATTAGATAGATCACATCCCTACTCTGAAACATAGTCTTCTCAACATAGTGTGTAAGGTAAATCTTAAGTATTTTAGGATCTTGTTAAATTGACAAATAATGGATTACATATATCTATATCTATCAATTGATCTATCTAATATATCTATATCTAAATCTATATCTTTATTTGTTAGCTTTTTGTTTTCTCTTTTGTTGTGAGAATCAAATTTAGGTCTTTGTTCTTGATGGATAACCAGCCTACCACTGAACCACATCCTTAGCCCATAATTGTATATACTGGGGGGGAGAATGTGATATTTTGATACATGCATAAATTATGTAATATATTTATTTCTCTGTTTTATAAAGTTGTATCTGAATTTATGTAGTACAACTAAGCCAACAAGTTTGAAGAAATTCTTTTATATATATGTCTTTTAAAAACTGCATGCATTATAGCATGATTATCACATTCATTCATGGATAACATTCTCATGATTGTGAAAAGGTAGCACTATTAAAACAAATCCATTCTGTTTCTTATATGTTGTTTTGATTAACACAGCTTTTTAATATATTTTGAACCTAAGCAATATACCACCATCTGCCTTCTTCTTTATGTTTAAGATTGCTTGCCTAGTTGGAGTCATTTGTGCTTCCATGCAAATTTCAGGATGTATTTCTGACATCTTCCTCTCGGGTGCTGCTCTCCTGCTTTGCTTCTGTGCTCTCACGATCCAAACATCTTTGTTCTGCTACAACCTTCTGCCATATTGTTGCTGCCTTTGAGCCAACCAACCTTGGACTGAAATCTCTGAAACTGGGCCAAATTAAATCTCTTTTCCCTTAAAGTTTCAGACGTTGGGTATTTTGTCCAGCAACAGGAAAGCAAATACCTGCTTCTAAGTACAGATCTTTCCAATTCTTCCATTTCACTTTGAATGTCTATTTCTTTTTCTCACTTAATTGCTCTGGCTTGGACTTCAAGCACACTTCTATGTTAATGAAAAGTTGCCATGATAGATCCACTGGTCTTGTTTCTGGTATTATAAGAAAAAAATAGTAAACATTTACATGATGTGTGTGTGTTAGCTGTGACCTTATGATATGCAAATTTTACTGTGATGACATACATTTCTTTCATACATAAGTTTTCAGTTGTTACTGTAAAATATGTTGAATTGTATCAAATATTTTCTTCATTCATTGAAGTGACTTTTAGTTGTTATTCTGTTAATATGGTGTATCACATTTAATGAGTTTTATATATTGAAATAACTCTGCATCTCATAGATAAATTGCATCATGATGAATGATCCTTTTAATGCGTTATTGAATTCAGCATGCTGGCATTTTGCAGAGGAATTTTCATCAATGTTCATCAGGAATATTGGCCTGCAATTTTCATTTCTTGTGTCCTTTTCTAGTTTTAGCATCCATGTACTACTAATCATATAAAGTGAGTTGGGTAGTATTCCTTCCTTTCAATTTTTGGAAGCGTCTGAGAATGATTGATGTTAGTTGTTCTTTATTTAATAGAACTCAACCTTGTAGAAAACAATGTTGAATCAAAACATACTTCATAAAAGATGCATTCTATACCATGTTTATCCAGTGAATTTAATATTTTCTCCAAACTGAAGTTTGGCAATCTGTTTTCTCAGTGAACTTCAATGTCATAGAATATCAATTGGTAAAAGTTCTTATGCCATTATTATTAAACCAAGAGACACAAAATTCAATGTGTGAAATAATATATATTTGTATATTAACTATTTTAAGTAATTGGACAATTCAGCTACTTTGAAGTATTCTACTTCTTGTCTTTATAAAATGCATATCCCATGTGTGCACAGAAACTTACCGTCCATCCCCAAGCAGTTTGGCATAACTTGTTACATCTTCTCAATGATCTTTCTGATCTTAGAAGCTTATCTCTTTGACTTGTCAACTAAAAATAGTGAATTAAATCTAAATATGTCATCATGGGATATGAAAGTGGTTAAGCTTAACTTAAAAGAGGGGAATTTATGGTATACATTTAAATGAGGAGTTGTAGAGTAAAACATATGTCTTGAAATAAGGTTTGATAAGCTATCACAATACACAAGTGACAACAAAATATTGTTGCTCAAAGAGGTCAACACTCTTAGGTCTGGGTGATAATTTTGTGAAAAACTAAGTGGAAGGCTTATATATTTACGTGTGTAAATATAAGCTTTAATGTAGAAAAAGAAAGTTTTCTTTAGTCACAGGAGTTATGAGTATATACAGAGAAATGCATTACTGCTGTGATAGAATCTCCCTAACAAAAACTTCCCAGCAGATGCTATATTTTATCTAGGCCTGAAAGAAAGGAAAAGTTTTCCCTTTGCAGGGAAGATAAGAGCACTTCAGACACTGAAAATGGATGAGCAGAAGCAGAGATGAAGCAAACCTTAAGTGCATGGTAGGAAGCTTCTGAGAGGATGATGAATATACGTGGTCAGGGCATGAGGACCTGGGCTACAAACAAGGGTTTGAGACAGTCTGTGTGCCGGGTGAATTGGTGGTGGTTATATTTCAAGAAAATATAGTTTTAATAGCAGTCTTCAAAACTTCAGTGACACGTAGAAGAAATATTACATTGAGAAACCGTGTAAAATTGTGGCAAGTAGAAGCTGTCCCTACAGTTCAGGAAAAAAGGATACCTGAACTAATGCAGTAGCAATTAGAATAAAAAGGCAAATATACCATAACTGATTAGATAATGTTAATTTTACACAGCTTGTATGTTTCCTATTTTTTTCTTAGAAATTTACAGTTATGTTATTTGAAAGGAAAAATTACTAAGAATTTACCGTGTTGTAGACTATTGCAGTTTATAATCTTTAAAAGACATTTCATTTAATAGCACACATTTCTTAACTCAGGAGTCTAAGGCACAGAGATGGTAAATAATCAAGCTTTGATTTATGTTTCCATGAACACCAAGTACATTACCTCTAATGGGCCTATGTATTAAGCACTCGGAAACTGTTGTAAAATACCACAGAAGAAGGCATTTTTAAAAAGTTCATAAAGTGTTCAATACCTGGAGAAAACATAGTGTAAAAGATATCATTTAAAAAATATGTATGAGTTTAGATATCACATAGTTTCTTTTATTTGAGAAACTCAAATACAAGCAAAGGACAAAATAAAAGATCAAAATAAGACAGTGATCTTAATCAAATCTTATTCAAATGGAAAGGGGAACAAAAGATAGAGAGAAGGGGGAAGGGATGAGAGAAAAGCAGGGGAGTAAGAAAATGAATCCACAGACAAAATAGGAATAGAACTTTTACAAGTGGAAAAGATACCAAGAGCTGGAAGGAACAGGGAGGGTTAGATAGGAGAGGTAGGGGTAAAAAAAGAATTGAGATGTGTCACACAATCATTAGGTACTGCAAACACATACTTATTTTTTAAAAAAGAAAAAATGTACAAAGAAAGAGTTTCTAATCCATGTTTCCAAGAGCTGTATCTCTGCTGCTTCTAAAACGCTTATATATGCAATGTGGAGTAACTTTTAGAAGCACCATGGAGTATGAGTTAATTACAGAGTTCCCAGTTGTTACGGATTTAAAAATGGTGGTCAACTTAATGCCAGCCGGATTACATCAGCAGGGCTTGAGTGTAGATGTTTCACCTGAGGAAAGTTGCCAGTGTAAATACAGACGTGGAGAAGGAAATGCTAGGCATTAATGTGTTAAAGCATTGAGGCATTGTGGGTTCTCCTACATGTTGTTGTTTGAGCCATTGGTTCTCCTGGAGAAGCTCTGGCCTTCACATCGAGCATTGCTTCCTGGCTCTGGAGAGGAAGCTGTGTGCTGCTTGGTTTCTCAGACGAACTCATCACAGTGGCTTCCTGGCATGTACTCCACTGTGCTTGTCATCGGAGGAGCTCAGGACCTCCATGTCGCTGAGGATGGCTGTGGTACTTTTCAGGACAGCCCTGGTCTTTGTTGTGAGTGTGACTTCTTGGCTCCAGCGTAGAACCCTCAACCTATCAGCACAGCTCCTTCACCCTGCTGGCATAGACTTCCTAGCTTCCACTGCTGACCTTTGGGCCTTCCCAGCACGGATCCGTAAAAGAGACTGGCGTGAGTCCTTCTTGTGGGCTCTAGACCTCCAGTTGGATTTGTGGGAGGCACTGTCATGAGCTCTGAGTCTTCATCTGGCCTCATGTGGGACATTGCTGTGGGATTCAGGCCCTTGGCTAAATATTCTATGTCTTTAGTGTTGTGGATAGATTTCCTGCATTTTCTTGTGTTAACTCTAGGTAACCATCATAAAGCAATATCATAAACTCCTTGTCCAGATTCTAATTGTTCTCTGCACAACTCCTGACTACAACACCATTTTAGCTGAGTGTTCACATCACTGGCAAAATAGATCAGAAAGCATCTTAAAAAGAAAGGGTTGCCTGCCTAGCAAGTGCGAGGTCCTGAGTTTGATTCCCAATACCCACAAAAAAATAAAAAACAAAATGAAAAAGAAAGGGCTGACTTATGTTTCTACATAATATCTTTATATGGTTTTTAGCCCAAGTGCACAATGCTCAGAAATCACTGCAAGCTCCCATGAAAAATGACTTAATTACCGGATTCTCAATTTAATGTTCAGTTACCTGAACAAACAGTAAAGAGCACATTTGTTGCTGTTGCTCTTGTTGTTAGTTATGTTTGTTTTGTATTGTCTTTTCAGTACTAGGTTTTGAACCCAGGAGTGCTCCACATTGAGTTACATAGTCTTTCTCTCTCTTTTTCTTTCTTTCTGAAACATGTCTTGCTTAATTGCCCAGGCTAGCATCAACTTCGTTATTCCTCTGCCTCACCCACCTGAGTAGTTGATATTATAGATACAAGCCACCAAGTCCAACAAGAATACAATTTTAAAATGTTTGTACTATATTTCTTCAGTTTCACAGATATTGTCTGTATGAATGTTTCAAAAGGACCCATATGCAAAATGCTCAGGATCTATTTAAAATATCATGGAAAATAAAATTATAGAGAGTTTCTGATTTGGCAAAATATTCAGTTAATTGGAAAAATACAATTCAAAAAGTTTTACCTTATGTAAATCTGATTCAGTATTTACCAAGCATTGTCAGAAATAAGTCATTATTCAAATAGGATGATCACTACATTTACTACATATCAATGAAAAAAATGTTAGTACCATATTTTAGGATCTTCATATTTATTTTTGATTTTAAAAGGAGTTATATTTTAAAAATGTGAGGTGGTTCTTTATAGTTACATTAACATAAATGTAACAATATGACTCTCTAGACGATTATGATACCAAAAGTAGGAGCCAAAGCTCTTCTGATAGGGGATTTAAACAATATATTACTCCCTTTTCTTCTGTAGTATCTATCAGTAAATTTTTTTCTGGAGATTATCTGTCGTGACATAGAATTATATGTGATGAAATTGTTTGTTGACCTTTGTCCTCATTAAACAACTGAAGTGAACATTATCATAAAGTCATTCAAACATATTTGCTTAAGAATAATCAGTGAAGAGAGTAAGATCTGTGACAGTACTTTTAATCCTAAAGTGGCATTAGGATCCTTCTTCAGCCTTAGATCTGATTTTATGCAGCTGGAGAAAATGAAACAGAAATGTTGGTATATACAAAGGGAATAAATGTATACTGTGACATACACATAAATATGAAATTTTATATGATACAGTTAAAATGAGATGTATTTTTACCACCTGGTGAAAAGTGCTTCTATGTACCTATATGTGTACAAATAGATATTCTATTTAATATGTGAGTTATTATACATATAGCATAAAATAACAGGTCCAGACAAAATGCTAAGAAGCTTTATTACCAACCCAGATAGATGCTAATTATTCTTCTAAAGAAAATGATTGTATGAAACACTTGGTGACTGACTTCTGAATGAATTCCCTTCTAAACAAAACTTTATATTATTTATAAACAAAGTCCAAAATTGAGCTTTAGAGGTTTTCCAAATTCTATAGTTGAATGACACCTTCAATTCAGTGTTTCTATTACCTTGTTGGTTAATTCAAAGCAAAGATTCAGACTCCTCTAAAACTGAGTCAGCAGAACAATCTTGCTTCCAGAACCATCCTTCCATAGAAATGAAGGAGAAAAGCTAGGCAAAGATGCAAATTGACACAGTACTTATTTCTTTGCATTTGCTTCTGTAAAGAAATGGGTACTTCTGTAAAGATAGAGGAAATGGGAGAAGATCTGCCTTCCACTAAGAGGAATGCAGAGAGCAGATTCCCTTCAGATACATTTTTTTTGGAAGATCCTTCTATTCCTATGTCCACGAAAAGAGGCAAAGGATGTGGGCAAAGGACCTAAGAAGAGGGCTAGAGTTGAGTATTAGAGAAACCAGAAAATATTTTGTTGTGGAGCTGAAGATACAAAATTTGGAGATAAGAATGACTGAGCATCTGATAAAAACAAGTGAGCCATAAGTACAGGCTTTTTCTTTCAGAATATTTTCAAAATTATGCAGCTGTGTAGATAGGAGGCTAAGGTGAACCAGTACTTTCTGAAAGGCAGAGTGGAGGTTTCCATATTCTCACTGTGCTGAAAAAACAGACTCTGAAGCTTAGAGAACAGTGGGGGACTAATTGTAATGAGTATCTCAGGTTCCTTGATTGTAATCCCTGGAAGGCCGTGCTTGAGACATGAGTGTAGAGAGAACAGTTTTAGAAATATTATTATTGAAACTAGTCCATCCACACCCACCAATAGAAACAGATTAAGTTCACCAATTGCTGGTCCAAAGTTCCTAAGCAAATCAAAGAATAAACCCTCTTTAATGAAGACTAGTATCTCCTTTTACTTTAAATTTATTATTATTTTTTTTGATTGAGACTGGTTCTTGCTCTACAATGTACTTCATTTTGTCTTTGAACTCACTATATAGTTTAGTCAGGCCTAAAACTCAAGGTATTTCTCTTGCCTCAGCCTCCAGAGTGCTGGGATTTCAGACATGCACCACCATGCCTACCTGAAAGTAGGGTTCTTTCCTTTTGGCATGGGGGGATTTTGAAATATTTATTATTCAATATTTGGGGGGAAGTTGAGGATGAGATGACAAAAACAGACGAAGAGAGAGAATAGAACTTGAGAACTGAAATCTGTAAAACCAAATGGAAGCACAAAGCTTTAAAATAATTTTTCTTTTCTAAAATTTAAGGTTTTGCACATTATCAGCACAAACCATGTTGAAGCTACAATACAGAGTAGATGACAGCTTTAAAATACAACTTTTCCCTCTTCAGCCAAATGTTAGTTGGGAAATCTGGGATATGTACTCAACAGTGTTGGAATATGCTTCAAAGATGTTGACTCAATAAACATCTGAATTAAAATGTAACAAAGACCCTCATTAGTGATGAGCTTTTACTTAGTTTGGTGTTTTACTGTAGATAAATGTACTTTTGGTGAACTGTTAATTTCTGTGTTCTCCCCATCTTCACTGCTCAAAGGAAAGAATGAGTTTGAGGGTTGGTAAGTGTAGCAGGAAGGTGGCCCCAAAGACTCTCATCTGCTGATTTTAACAACTCCATCATTTTCCTTGCCTTGATTGTGGGCTGAATCTCTGAGGGTGGTAGATTCATTTTTGTGATGATGTTACATTATATGGCAAAAGGTGAAATTGGAGTCGCTAGTCAGATTCTAAATTAATCAAAAGAGAGAAATTCTTGGTCTTCATGGCAGAGCCCCTGAAATATCCCTTAGGCTTTTGTTAAAAGCCGAGAACACTCATCTAGTCTGGAAGAAGCAAGCTGCCTGTGTCTTGCAGCTGTTAGCAAATGAACTCTTCCAGCTGTCACAAGAGCTTGGAAGAAAACCATTAGTCTCAGGAATGGTCCGATACCAAATCAGGAGCACAGGATCCGCTAGAGTAATCTCTGAACTTCTGATCTACATGTGAGATAATACATGATTGATTTAAGCTCTAAAGCTGTAGTGATTTTTATGCAGTGATAACAAGCTAATGCAATTAGCAACTACTAAGTTTGCAAGAAGCCAGTGAGAAGATACTGTTCTATTTTTTGTTTCCAGGGAGACTTTCTGACCACAAAACATAGAAGACCTTTCTTTTTATTTTTATTTTATGGGAAAAAGTAAAACACAATTTCATAACAAAATAATAGGAAAATAACAATAGTTAATACATTGCACATTGTTATCTTATGCAGTTACTCAGAATATAAGATATTGGCATAAAAGAATTCTCCAATTGCTATTAAGTACAAACCGTCCTTTTCAATGAATTAAGAGACATTAGTAATATAATTGACTTGCATTGTTTGCTTTCCCTTCCTTTCCCCTTTTCCCTAACTCTGTCCCTTTTTCCTTTTGAACATTTTTTTTCCATTTCACAATATCTATTACACATTTTAGACCTTATTTACTCTATCAGTTTCTCACACCACAGAGACAATACGGTGTTTGCACATGTGAATCTGATTTATTTCACTTACAAGTATGAACAAGACCATTTTTATAAGGAAATTCCATGCTTTTTTCTAACTGCCACTCAGTAAGTTAAGAAGCTCAAGTCAGGGAATAAGGAGCAGCAAATATAATAGAAAAATATTAGTAGAAAGTATATTTGAGAAAATATGCTCTTCTCACATATATAAAATTACATTCTTCAATCACCTTTATTAATAATAAAGATAAACTTTAAATCTTAATTATTATAAATTCTGACTTTACCTCTCATAGATCTGAATTAATTTCATGGAAGAAAATAAGCATTCTTTGTTGGTTGTTTACAAATTACAAAGTTTACAGTACTTATATTTGTCACATAGTAATAACATATTGCTGATATCAAACAGGATTACTGCTAACCAAGACAACTGAAGGAAGAACACAACTTTTAGAAAAATAAAATACACAATGTAAGGAATAGTGTTTCTCTATCAAAATGTTTAAGAATTCCAGGGTTATCATCAAAACAATTACCCCTGCACTTCATTGTCTTCTTCTTGGCGTTAAATGACTTGAAAATACAACTTTTCCCTTTTAAACACACAATTACAAAGATAGTCACAATAGAAGAAAGTCATCATAAACGTAGTGTCCTTGAGTGATTTCCAGGGTTGTTGCCTGGAATGAATTTGCATAACTGGCAACTCTGAACTTTCTAAATCTCCTTGGCAGAAAGAGTGTCCCAACTGTTTTTCCAGAACCAGGATGACAATGTTCTTAAATAAAATCGTCACTAAATTTCTTTTCAAATTCTGACTGCATGATTGAATAAATATTGTTTACTAGAACTGGCTGTGAAGATAACTATTTCATGACAGATAATATATTTCATATGCAAATGTTTTGGCCTCTTTTTATGTTGGAAGCAAAGAAGAAAAATTTTGTTATCTGTTTAATTTAGAATGTACTATCAAGTCAGATGCATAAATCCTTGAAATTAAATAGCTGTTTTATAGTATCATACTATTAAAATAGTACATTTTGTATTGAAAGCAATTCAGTGATATGTTGATTTCAGTATGCAAAGTATGACCAGAAAAATGTTTTATTAAATATGACTTATTCAACTCAAACCTGTGATGATAATAAATATGTGTGTACACATACTTGCATATGTATAACTGGGACTGACATTTCTCTTTCTTTCTTTCTTTCTCTTTCTTTCTTTCTTTCTTTCTTTCTTTCTTTCTTTCTTTCTTTCACTTTGGTAAGGGGAATATCTTGTTATGTGTAGTTCAGGCCTGCCTTGAACTCAGCCTGTGTATCCAGGCTGTTGTGGAACTTGCAGAGATTCTTTTGCCTCAGCTTCCTAAATTCTGGGATTATAGGCATGTGTCACCATTCCTGGCATGGATTGATATTCCCAATTCCAAATTTCCATCTGAATTTCTCCCAATAATTAAAAAATAAATCATCACATATTTTATCAGGGATGTTTCTGAATTATTTGAAACATAGAAAAATATACACTGCTCTTATAAAAAGTTTTTATATTTTTTGAATTATTGTTTTCATTGTACAAATTTACTGGACATGGTATCATATGATAATTTATGTATACAGTGAGTAATTATCAAATCAAGGTAGTCAACATTTCCATTTTCTTAAGCATTTAAAAAATTTTTGAATAACACTTAATTGTAAATATTTGTGGGACACAGTGTAATATTTCAATAACATAGATGATATATAATGATTCAAGGTAATTAACATTTCTCTCCTTGTAATTTAAATTGAATGCCATCTGTCTTTCTGTGTTATAATTTGCTTAATATTCAAATTGATTAATTTGATTAAAAATTAAAATTTTTCACTTATTAAAATGCTCATGAGAAGTATTCTTCCATACACTCTAAATTTTAGGTCTCATCAATTTTTAAATTAAAATTATGCTGGAAGAACCAGTAAGCGGCCCCCAAGATCCGGCCACGGCCATGGTGGAACCCAGGTGGCTGCACAAAGAAGCAATTCACTAGGCTGCCCTCTTGGTAAGTGCCTTCCTCAGGTGTGAGCCAGGAGGAGACCCAGTGGTGTCTCTGGTGGGCCTACCAGTGCGTGGGCTTGGAATCAAACATCCCAAATCCACCCCTCATTAGCAACTGGAGACAGAGGTCTGAGCAACTTTTAGGAGGATGACTGTATGCAATATAGCAAATATGAGGGGTTCTCTATCTTCTCTTTGAAAGCAAATGTTGTTTTCACTGTTTTGTTTCATTATGATTAATTGCTTTACTCAATATTCTCTTTCGATTGAATTTATAATTTTCTGTCTTTGGTTTGATTTTGCTATACCTAATTGACTAGACAACTATTGTGAAGATAACAAGATATACAATGATACCTATTAGTGTTATCCCGTAACCTACTGTGAAGTTCTGTACCAAATTCACTGCACTGTCTCAATTGGCTTTGTTCTGTCTTGTTCTATTGTATTTCTACTACCTTTAAAATAAAAAAAAATTATGCTGCATGATAAATATATTAATTTTTGAGTTTTAAAATAATTTTGACTTCAAAAATAATTTTAAAAATTATTTCTCATTTTCTATTGGAATTTCATAGTTGCAAATTAATAAAAATATTTTTGAAATAAAAATTGCTGTCCTTTCTTACATGGAGAATCATGACATTTAAAAATTTTTGTACAAATATTATCATAGAGAGTCAGCAAATATACTTAATATATTATATATGGTAAGTGTACTAATAAAATATAAATAAATTAAAAAATAATCAATATAAAAAGTGATGCATATCTCTTGAAAATTCCTATCCTTCTTTAAATGTGTAATTTTTTCCATCATTTATTTTTAACAGCACTGAAAATTGGACCTAAGACTCTTGCATTCAGCTACAATTCCAGCCCTTTGTATTGTTTTTGAAACAGAATTTCTCTTACAAAGTTGCCTGAGTTCCAATTTGCAGCCACCTGTCTCAGCCTCCCACAGTCCTAGGACCGCAGGAATGTGCCACCATGCCCATTTATTTTCCCATTTTATGATGGGTCTACTTGAAGTCTGTCTAAAACTTTCTTTTTTGCTAGCTGCCAGCTCTCTTAGTGCATAGTGCTTTGGTTGGTACTTTTTCAATATCATTTCGCTAGTATTCCCTCTTGTCACAAATGCAATTCCTTTTTATTTCTTTATCTTAAGCAAAATACGACTCCAAAGTACGCAACACATAAAAAGTAGTCTAAAAACCTTATGTCTTGGACAGAAAGAACTGAGAATAAGATGAAAAGCCAGTGATTCAGAGGCGTGGAAGGGCTCACATTTAAACGGGCAGTGTCTGAAGGGGAAGTGGAAAATTAGGAGTTAAGTGCACGAGAAAGTCATGGTCACTTTGTGTCATGTAAGAAAAACCGGAGAAGAAGAAAGGGAATAACGAAGCTTTGTGAATGTGCTGAAATGCAAAATGGAGACATGAAAGTGACAATAAACCAAATAGTCCCTTTGTATTTGAAAAGAAAAAAAAAAAGCATTCCATATAAAAGAAAAATTATGTGAAAATTGAACACTTAACCTTTAATCTCAGTTTTCCTTTTTCTTACTTTTCTCTAATAGTCTATTGTTGTAAACTAAATTATTATTTTAATATTCTTCTTATTTTTCTGTTCTGTAAATGGAAAAGTGTTCAGATCCTCTAATGAGTCACAAAAATAGTGTCACTCTATTCTCAGATTGTCAAAACTAAGATTAAATGGAAAGTTAAAGATTTAAAAGAGGATTTTGTGAAAATAGTTTTAATTAATATAAAAAATGATACAGTTTTTGCAATTGCCTAGGGCTCCGTACCAGTCACTGTTCTGAGAAATAGATTCTACGGGGTGTGGGAGTGTCACTGGTGGTGAGATGGCCTGTGGGCCTTCCAGGTTCTTGCTGTCCCATTTGAAGTACTGAACATGGCAACCAATGAATGTAAAGGTTCAACATTTTTTTAAGGTAAAAGCAGAAATAAAGAAATGAAAAGGAGTGTGAAAAGAAATGCTCAAAAGAAAAATGTGCTCTGAAGAAATGACAACTCCGCATACAGAGAGGCCATGCATGAACAAGAGGACAGTGGTAATGAGGACCAGTGACTGCCCCCTTTTATAGCCTTCTGACATCAGATCTAAGTGGTTGGAAGCTGTTCTGCACATGCATCCTGGTCATGATTTGATAGGTCTCTGTGATAGACAGTCACATCTGATTGCCTTGCTGGTTTGCCATGCCTTAATCTCCTACCTCTGGAGCCCAGATGAGAATTGGCAAGTTTGAAATCCATAGAGAAGGTTAGCAGGCTGGACACTGAGGTGAGAATTTTTATATCAGTTTTGATTCTGAAATTCCAACCACCGGCTGGAATTCCAGGCAATGCTCCTATGGTACAGCTTTGAGACAAAATTACCTTTCTGGGAGGCTCACACTTTGCTCTAAAGCCTTCAAGTGGTTGGATGAGAACCACCCATATTATTGAGAGAAATCTCTTTGACTTAAAGTTGATTAATTATAGATGTCAGTCACATCTTTGAAAGATCTTCATGATAATATACAGGCTAATACTTGACTAAACGAGGGACAATTCAGCTTTGGTGAGCTGACTCATAAAATTGCCCATCACAAGCCCAAACCATAAAATAATAAAATGAAAACCAGGAAATAAGTGAAAAAGTCTGATTTTCAAAATAAGATGAAGTCCATAATTGCAAATATAGTATTTTAGACTTCCGAAACATCAGTGCTACTGTACTATTATTTAGTGAATGCCATTTTTGAATCTTAAGCATTCATGTGAGATGTTTCTGGGGCACTTCTTGTTCTTCTAAAGATGACAATTGGCTCGGGGTGCTGGCTTCCTCCTCTTAATCCAGTCTTGGAGTCATCTCAGAAACTAGATACAGATTGTAAGATATGTCACATTAACATACAAGATATGAGAAAACTCTGTAAAATCATTTTGGAGTACAAGCCTGAAATGGAAATGTAAGCCTGAATAAAAGAAGCCTGGTCACAAAAAATAAGAGAATATTTTAAAAACTATCTCATTTTTTTCCTTCTGGACTATCCTAGATATTCTGAAGCCTTAAAAAGGAAGAAAACTAATGGCCAAGCCATTATTACCAGGACCTTTAGGCTAATATAATGTGGGTATATAACTAACCTGAACAAACCTTCCTAGTCCAGCTCAGTTCTCCCCCGTCTGCCTGCATTCTGAGAACTAGGTGATCGTAATGAAGGAAATAGCAGAAAGATGTGAAATGCAGAAACGAAGGCATGCAAGTGACAATGAACAAAACAGTCTTGATGTTAAATGTTACATTATAAGGCAAAGGTGAAGGACATTTATAGCAGAACAGCTGCATCAGTATTGTTAGCATCTATACTTCTTTCATCAAGTAAGGCACAAGCTATCATGTGGCATTAGCTGTTCCTCAGTGGTGCACATTATCAGCTGCCGTGAAGATAGTCCCCAGTGCAAAAGAACTCACAGAAAAATAGACAAATATATGTGCAACTGAGAGATAAAGAGAAGCTGGAGCAAATGAGGCAGAGCAAGAGATGCAATAAACAATAATTAAAATGAGTATTTTCAACATCTTGAAAGCGATAAAGGAAAACACTGAAGCAGGAAGAAGGCATTAGAAGTCATAAAATATAAACTGGATGTTATTCATGAAAAGCAATGAGATAAAGAACTCAAAGGTTGGAATGAGTTCTAGAATGAAAACAAGACAGGGGTGAGTTACTGACTTGCAAGATTACGTGGGGTGATCCTGCCATATGTAAGGAAGAGAAAGCCACCTGTGCTTCAGGGAAGGATGCGTGCTTAGAAAAAACTCCTGAGTGGACTCAGAATTTCTGCTGCTATTCTCAGCACAAGCAGAAGTTGAGGGCTTAATGTAGATTTTTAAGTGACCTGGATAGGCATGGAAGAATTACTCTCAGGCAAAAACAATCTGCAAAAATGGGAAATTAATTCATGTTCTGTGCAAATGTTGTGTGGAGATTAATTCACTACCATTTCATTTCTTTATAATCACTGAACAGCATGCAATCATATGTACCTTCCACAGTGCATCTAATAGTGATCATTTTATTAACTGACTGGATTTTACAAATGCTGTTTATACCATGTAGAACATTTTCTTCATCCTAGACAATGACATTTTCATGTCCTTCTTTAATTAACCTCTCGTCTCCCAGAGAAAAACACCATTTTGGTTCCTGTTAACACAGGCTAATTTTCCTTTTCTTGAGTTTCAAGTAGGTCTTATGGTGCGCCTTCTTCTGCCTCTGGTTTCTTTTGCTTGAAATAACATTTCTGAGATCTCCAACATTGTTTCATGTTGTCAGTGATTTTTTTTTTCTTTCTAATTGCTTTGTAGCATTTCATTCTATGAATTTTTCATAATTTGTCTACTCAGACATCAAAATGGGCATGTGGTTTTCTCAGATTCTTTTCTTAGAAAATAAACTAAATCTTTTTTATGGGTATAAGTTTTCATTTATTTTTGTGAGAAACCCAGGGGTAAAATTTTTAGATCATGTTAGTTGCATGTACAACTTTATAAAATTGTAGCAAGAATTATAAAATCACAAACTTTACACTGATTATTGGACTTTAAACCTGTTGATGTGCTACATGGCACTTAATTTTATTTGAGGCACATATCTGGGCACTGATATTGAAAAGTTGAATATGATGGCAATTTAGCATAAGAAATTTTCCTAGGTTTTATAACTCTAAAAACATAAAAGGGGAAGATCAAAAAAGTAGAAAATTTTTACTGACAGAAATATGCAAGAAACAAGGCAAAATAAACATTTTATTCAAATCAGTGTTCAGCAAAAATATAACATGAAGGAAAATATACTATACACATAAAATAAAATAGGCAGCTGTAAAGAAACTGTGCTATTATTAAAATACTTTTAAAACAAAATATTTGCCAGCTGAAAGCTTTAGTCCAACCTACTCAGTCAATATTTGATTTATATATTTTTCCTCTATGTTTCTCAGCATGATCTTATACTTTAATAGCTGGAAGTGGTAATGCAGAGCAATATTATATAAAATCTGTATGTGTTCAGAATAAATGCATCAATGTACAAAAAATGCCGTAGTTACTTCAACTGTTTGCAAGTTCTGATATAAATAAGTAGATGAACAGAAAATACAGATTAAGCAGACAAAACAGATTAAACAGATGAGAGAAATTTTATTCAATGTAAACAATAATTATATAACTGATAACTAGCTACAGACTTTGCATAAAGTTAATATCTGTTTTTTCGTCATTCTCAAAATAAAATTTCAGAAAATCTGTACAATCACAAGTGAAAAAAGGCAGTTATGAACGTATCAGATGAAAATAAGATAATATGTTTATAAGGTGAGATAATTTTGCGAGAAATCATCAAAAAATAAAAATGCACAAAATCATACATTGAAAGATCAGACTTTTAAAAATGTTAACAATGCTAAATAAATATTAATTCAAGATATCAACTCAAAAATAAACATTTGCATCATTAAAATGGGAAAAATGTATATATTCATAATATTAATTTGGGAAAGGAAATCTTACAGAGCAATAAGAATAAAAAATAAAATAAAGTAATAAAATGATGGATCACATTCTATAAGAGAAATTTCTAGAAGAAGAAAAATGTTTGAAAATATATTTTACTTTTCTAGAAATGAAATACACATTAAGTTAGTAGCAAATAATTCTTTCTCAGATAATATTGAGAGGTCTTAGTGCACAAAACTGTGGGAAAGTTAAACCACCATTGGAAAAGACACTAATAAACGAACTCGGCCCATCAAGTAACCTAGATAGTGGTTTTAATTGTCATGTTTTGTACTGGAGGGAAAAAAACAACTGAAAGTATATGAACAAGGTTCTGAACAGCTAAAAGATGACAAGTACAATTGAATACTCTAGCAATTTACAAAATGAGATACAGGGATATTCTTACAGGAAAAATTTCTGAGACATGTTGTTAAATGGAATTTATACAGTAAAATATATCATATCATTTATTTTTCAAAGATAGGTCCTTTAAATATAATGTACATGTTTAAAGTTAAAATGCCAAGAAAGCTATAAAACAATAGGTATAATTATCTCCTGTTAAGAGGAAAAAAATTGGAATAGAGGGTGAAGAAGACAAGAGGCTGTATTTACAAAGAAATTCTCTTTGCCTGTATGGTTTAAAATTGTGTAAAAATATATTTAATACTGAAAATTAACCAAGAGTTAAATTAATGCAAATATGTGTTTGTACAGGGTGTGTGTGAGTTTGTGCTCACATCTGTGTAGAAATTTATGCATAACAAAGACTTGAACTTATACATGTTCACTGTTGTGGTGCTGCTGCTAATCATTCCCTTCACATAAAAAGTAGGTATTTCTATGAAAAAGATTACTTTTATTAAAGTATAAACAAATCTTTACTTATAAATAAAATAATTTTAAGTGGTTATAGGCCTAAATTAATTTCTATCATTACTTTACAGAGTTTTGCAGGCTTTGAGAAGACATTATTGTTCATATCATGCTTTTGTTTTTCCTTAGCTTTTTCCCCTAGTTGTAAAGAATGAGAGAGACTCAGCTATAGTCCATTCTATGTAGACTCAAGAATGTAATCCATTCCACTGGAAACTGTAGATAATATAGTAAAACGGACCAAACTGCAATGAACAACTTATGGAAAAGATTTAAGTATGTATCTGTCTTGGGAATACAAATTAGAATGATTACACCAAACATATTTGGAAATAATTTTTTAATCTTTGCTCCTTTTAAGTTTTGTAATTTTTCCTTCTCAAACAAGTAATGAACCACTTGTGGTCTTAGTATTATGAGATGGCCTCTAAATTAGCTATTGAAATGAAGCTATTGACTTATTCTTCTCCATTTAAGATACAAATAGTATCTGAAATGAGAAAACAGCATCATTAAAAGATACCGTAGATCCCATTGTTGTGGTCACTAGACAAAGGAAAGACGGCCTTTTTCTATAGCTCTCTGTCTTTGTTTCAGATTAAGTATAATTTTAGTGGCCAGACCACTTTTTTCAAAAAAGATAAGACTAATAAATTGATTCCTTTTTTTGTCTACCAGTTCAAAGTACTGATTACAAAATTTAATGTTATTCAGAATTAAAATTTTAACAGTAAAGAAGCTTTGCTGACTATTAATCATAAGATGAATGTCCTTTGCAGCAAATAAAACACTATATTTGAAACTGCAGTATGTTTCTTGGAATATGCAGTCTTTTTTCACATTCAGTGAGAAAGTAAGACTTCAATATTTTTTAAGAAATTTTGCCTATGTAAATGGATACTGCTACTGTATGTAATTTTTCAAAATAAAAACATCACAGGTAAAATTTCAAAAGAATTCCATGCTCTAATAAATATAAACTAGTTCATATAAAATTTAAAAGATAATATGAGTAAGAGTAAACATTGATAAGTTCTTTTAAAAATAAAGGTAATAGTTATAAATATATCATACATGACCTCACATACAAAATATATTTCAGATTAGAGTTTAACATATCACAGGAAAATCACAAAATTTCTTAATAAGGAACTCCTCAAATTGATTAAGAAAAACAGAAAAAAAGGAAAGAAGAAAGAAAGCAAAGCAGAGGGGGGAAAAGGAGGGCAAAGAAATAATAGAATATTTGATCCGTTATCAGTAATGCAGGAAACCCATGTAGTTATTTAAATTCTAGTAAGAAGACCATAATATTAAGGAAATAAATCAAATACACAACTTAAAAAATAAATTCTAGTAAAGATGCTCAGGTTTCTTCATTATTAGAAAATTGAAATTTAAAATATAGATTTGACTCTGCAGAGTAGTGATGTTTTGTTTTTAAGCGTGAGAAGAACTAAGAATGCTATACACTGTGTTATGAAATCTGACCTAATTTTCAGCGTCTCTGAGTTTTGACAAGGTATACATCTTTTGATTTAGGATTTTCTTTTCTACATAGTCACAGAGAAAAGCAATATAATTACAAATATGTTTATTGCCGTATTTTGTGTGATAGGAAAATAATGGATGGAAGCTGCATAAATTTTCATTGATAAGTACAAGAGGAATCCTGGTGCTCTGAGCACCAGAGTACTCAAAACTAGGTAATTAGGTAATTAATTAAGGCACATAAAAACTATAATTTTAAGCAGCCATATAATAAAAACAAGAGTCCAAGTCATGCTACTGAAAAAAACAGAAATCTCTCAGTTTCTCTTTGCTTTTACCAAAAGAGTTAAACTGATAGTTTTTTATCTACTCCATTTGTTTCTCTTTATGCTCTGGATGGACAAAAAATTGTCATTAAAAAAAATAAAATAAAGCTACCATAAATAGAATAAAAACTAAAATAATCAGTAAGATCTTCATCCCAAATAACTTGGGTCACCTGATATTTTAACCATGTCAAACTATTTCATCTCTAAAAAGAAGTTGGCTGATTTCCAGAATTTTGGCTTAGAGATTACCTTTGCTTTCCCAGACCTCCCGTGAACTTCTAAAATTATACACATGGTTTTTCTTTATCTAATTTGTTTTTATGTAGGGTAAGTATAGACTCTATGTCTGTCCCATCTTGAGAGGTGCAAATTTATGCAATGAGATTTTATTTATTTAAAAAAATTAACACATACTTAAGACTAGAAAATTTTTCACTCATCATTTCTACATGAAGCAATGTTATGTTCTACTGTTCTTTACAATAAAGAATTTTTTCATTGAGAATAAATGAGTTACTTAGTATTTTTCCTTGCTATGATGCAAGGAAATTTTATAATTTTTGGTTTTCTATCAAAACTTCTTCTTTCTCTAAGAAGACTTTTAATAATGTGGCTTTCAGATTGCTGTGCTCTGTGGAATAGCGATTTTATCAAAGCTACCTTTCCTTTGCAAGGGACTTATCTAGTGAAATGATTGTAAGTAACTCCACTTTGCAACCTCTGGACATGCTTTCAAACTTACCCAGGGAGGTAGAGTGTAGTGAGAAAGTAAAAGTTTATTCTTTCTGATAGGTAACTTTATAAAGTCATAGATTGCACATCAACTGATATTATTAATATTGTATCGTTTACCTTCAGTTTTTGAAGTTCGCTATGTTTAATAATTTACTTTGAAAGTTAGTTGTAAATTTCAAAATTGTTCGTAGTATAGGATTATACTCACAGAATCAATGTTGATGGAGTATTGTACTTTAAATAACACTTTCTGTTGACAACAGGAGAAAGTGCTGTTAAACTTGTAGGTCCTTCCGTAGGACCAAGGTCTTCTGGGATCTTTTTATTTTAATAACACTTTATGCTATAGATTTCGTTGAATATTCAATATTATACTTTTCAAAAAATGTGAACTTCATGACTATGACTCAAAATGGCACAAATATATGTTTTGCACACAAATAGTTTGTGTCACAGCAGAGACCCAGATTACAAACTACCAAATCTTATAAGGAAGCTTCAGATAATTTTGTGAAAGAAGAGGACATCATATTTATATTTATTGTTGATAAAGATACTCTTTTTTTCTACTTCAGAAGAAAAATTTACTTATAAAAATTTATATACTTTAACAAATTATTAAAATCTAATCTAATATAAAAGCAATCAGTGACCCTACTTTTATAAGATATGTAGAAATGCAAGAAAAGACTGAGAATATCTTCTCAACATGTGTGTATATTAGTTTGCATTCTGATGCTGTTTACACTGATCCTGTGTTTTTAGCAAAATATTTCTACTTGATCTATGTAAACAGAGATCTATGTAAACAAGGTGAAATATTTGGCTTTACTTTTACTATTACTCAATTATTTAAGTGTAGACTATTTAAAATTTGCTGTTTATTTTTTAAGAACAAGAGGGATGGGCATGTACTCATGAGTTTGAACTGTTATCATAGGCTACAATTTTGTGTCTCAAGTAGATGTTTTTTAACACTGAGATGCCTGTATTTTCCAGATACAGAGGCATTACTATTGCATTGTGTTAAGCATGAAGAAGTCAAAATGGTAACTTAAATGGTTGAACTCAACATTCAGTAAGGACTATAAGCTTAAAACCCTAGAAAACGGCCCTCTCTGAGTTCAAACTGCAAAGACACTATTGTAAAAAAGTAAAATAAAATCAAGGGAAAAGTGACAAGTTACATTCAAGGATATTTCACTAGACAAACAGCAGATTTTACAGGAGTTACTCTATGGGTCAGGAGTGGATGGCATAGCACTATAAAAGTTCTGAAAGAAAAAAACAAACACAGCACACAAACCCACACAAAACAACAAAAATGACAACTAGGAATATTATAACAAGAAAGGTATAATTCAGGCATGTAGAGGACATAACGATTTTCCAATGTTAAACAAAATCTGAAGGAATTCATCATCACCAGACTAACCTGGCAAGAAATGCTTATGGGAGCTCTACATCTACAAGAGAAAAGAAGATAACTATCGTAAAGACACACAAAAGGATAACTGTATAGTTAAGCCGATACATGAATGATAAAAGAATATGATAATATAAAACAGACAAACAGAAATATTGACAATAATAGAAAAAAAAAGCGTATGCTAAACAATCAGAAATAAATGAACAAAATCACAGCACTATGTTGTTACCTATCAATAATAACATTCAATGTCAATAGACTAAATTCCTCAATTAAAATATTTAAACTAGTAAAATTGATATTTTAAAAGACCTAATGATAGGCCAACTATAGAAATTGATGGTACTGGTAAACACACACACATATTTAAAAGTAAAAAGATAGGAAAATATGTTCCAAACTGTATAATAATCAACAGATCAATTCAACAAGAGTAACTTACAATTGTGAGTACATATTATCTAATATCAGAGCCACCCATTATACATAAAATGATTATTAGAATAAGATACAACATACTGCTCAATAATATTTGAGGATCTCAACAACTTTCATTAATGGAATGATCATTCAGATAAAAAAGCAACAAAAAAATCAAAGGAGTTAAACTCTATCCTAGATAAAATAGACCCACCTGACATTTAAAGAATATCACCGAACAGCTACAGAATATGCATTTTTATCAGCACCTGGAACAACCTTTAGTACACACTAAAGCAAGTACTAATAAATCTAAGCAAGTAGAATAAAAATAAAAGTCAACCAGAAGAAGTTAAGAAATTCAGCAAATGTATAGAAATTAAATGCTGTGCTCTAGAACACTGGAAAAATGAATCAATAAATTGCAAAACTATTGACCCAAATGAAAATGGAAACATATCAAAATTTATAATATGCAGCAAAGTTGGCAGTAAAGTTTATAGTAACAATGGTCTTCATAAAAGGAAAAGAAGTCAAAAAAGAAAAATGTTAAGAAAAAAGAAAGAAATATTAAAAATAACTTAAAGATACATCTCAAGGATGTGTGAAAACAAGAATGAATCGAACCCTAGATCAGAAGAAAAAATAATAAAGGATCAGAACACAAATAAAAGAAAAAAGATTAAAATTACAAGTTAATAAATTGAAAGGCTGACTTTTTGAAAAGATAAAACTGACAAATTTTTAGCTAAATTAACAAAAAAGAGACAAGAAAAATAAATCAAATTATGGGTGAAAAGGAAGATGTTACAACTGTTGTCACATAAATGCAAAGGTTTACTGAGGAATAGGAAGAACTATAACACAGCAAAAAATCAGAAAGCTTAGAGAAAAGACTAAACTTCTGGATGCATATCACCTTCCAAAATTCCACCAAAAGACATAGAGAACCTAAACACTCCCAAAATGAATAATGATACTGAGTAGGAGAAAAATGTTTCTGAGCAAGGTAAATTTCAGAAGGAGATGGCTTTACTTCCAAATTTCACCAAATACTTAAAGAACATCAATTATTCTTAAAGTACATAAAAATTTTAAAGAAAGACAACTATTACAAACTTATTCTATGAAGCCAACATTACCGCAGTACTAAAGACAGACCACTTTACAACAAGAAAACTACAGAAGGTACACACCTGATGAATAGAGATGAAAAATTGTCAACAAATACTAGCAAATCAAATCTAACCATACATCAATAGTCATTCATCATGATACAGTGGAATTTATCCCAGGGATGCAAGGATGGTTCAACATGTACAAATCAGTACATGTTTCGTCGTATCAGAAGAATGAAGTACAGAAACCATGTGTTATATCAATAGACAAAGAAAAAGCATTTGATAAATTTCCATTTCTTTTTATGATTAAAACATGCCTCAGAATATTAGGAGTGGGAAGCATATATACCATCATATGAAGTATATGTGACAAAACCATTAGCAACATTGTAATGGAGTGAAATGTAAACAAGATAAACATGTTTACATTCACAACTCTTATTCAGTAAGGGACTGGAAGTCTTAGAGCAATTAGACAAGTGTAAGAAATAAAATTGCAGCAATTATCCCTGTTCACAAACAAAATTGTTTTATGTATTCAAAAGCTTGATTCCACCAAACTTTTTACAACTGATACTGAATGTTCTCTGTAAAGTTGTAGGACACAAAAATCAATATCAAAAATAAGCATTTTCATACTCAGTCATAAAAATTGATGAAATACTCAAAACAGTTTGTGCTTTCATTGTTGGATTGTTTGATTGGAAAAATTTATATGGTTATGAGGGATGTGTCACCCCAAATTAGCTATAGATCCAATTCCCTTTAAAATGACATTTTCATAGAAATAGAACACATCATTATGCAATTCGTTAGAACCACCAAAGACCTAAACAATCCAAAGCTTCTTTAAGCACAAAAAACAAAGCTAGGGACACCACAATAACTCACCTCAAAACATACCAGAAAAGTGTGATAATCAAAAGAGTACGAAGAAAGAAAAAAAGAGTATGATACTAGCATAAAGACAGACACACGTGAAAATGGACTAGAGTAGAGAACTGAGAAAGCAATTCACACTTTAATCAACTCAGGCTGATTTTGGACAAAATTCACTGAGAAAAGAAATAGCCTCTTCACTAAATAGTACAGTGAAAACTAGATGTCTATATACAGAAGAAGAAAATCAGACACCTATGTTTTACCACATTCAAAAGTGAAACAATGGATCAACCTAAATGTGAGATCTGAAACTATACAAATGCAAAGTTAGTGCAGGAAGAAAATTATAAACATCAGAGCAGAAATTAATGAAATTGAGGCTAAATTTTAAGAACTGCTTCTCCAAAATATTTAAAAGAAAACCCTTTTAGCCAGTTTTATCAAGAGATGGAAAGAAAAGACCTATATGAATATAACTAGAACTTAAAAAAGAAAAACATTAATGGACACCACAAAAATTCAGAAGATTATTAGCAATTACTTAGAGACTACATATTTTAATAAATTGGAGAATCAGAAGAAGTAGATAGATAAGATTTATGTGCATTACCAAACTTGAACCAAGGAGGCATAAAAACCCTGAACATTCCAATCACAGGCAATGAAACAAAGGAAGTAATAAAATCCTGTCAACCCAGAAAACCCTAGAATCCAGTGGGCTTACCACGGAATTCTATAAGAAACTTAACAAAGATCTAATGCAAATATTTTGCAAACTCTTTAATGAGACTGAAAAGAAAGGAGAACTGCCAAAGTCATTCCTGAGGGCTAGCATTACTTTGATTCCCAAACCAGACAAAGAGTCAACAAAAAAAGAAACCTACAGACCAATCTCATTATCATAAAAATACTGGCAGAAAGAATGCCACAAATCATTAAAAATGTCACATAGACTTCACTGCAGGGATGCAATGATGGTTCAATACACAAATCAATAAATGTAATACATCACATCAACATAAGGAGGAAAAAAAATCACATAATCACAACAGACAAAGAAAAAGCCTTTGCCAAAATCCAATCCCTATTCATAATAAAGTCCCTAAACGAATCAGTACAGAAGGACCTTATCTTAATTTAATAAATGCCATTTATGACACACTTATGGTCAACATCATATTAAATGAGGAAAAGTTGAAAGTGTGTCCTTTAAAATCAGGAACAAAACAAAATGCTCACTGTCACCTCTCTTATTTAATATAATACTCAAAACTTTAACCAGAGCTTTCAGGCAAGAGGGAAAAAAAACAAGGAGTTTTTGAAGGCCTTTTATTGCCATGTTTGCATTGTTTTCAAGGGCCAAGTATTGAGGGTCAATTACAGTGAAGTGACCTCATTATGGAGATCTCTCTCTGGCTAGTGTCTGCTTTCTAGTGATAGGCTCTGGTCTTTGCTGTCTATAGGCCATTGCATCTGTCCAAAGACCTGACCATTTCTATTAACTGGGGAGGAGAGTGTGCACTGTTACTGGTGTAACATCTCTCAGCAATCGAACTGCAATGATGTTATGACAGAAAGCCAATGAAAATATTGGCACACAGAAAAAAAAAGTTAAAATTAGCAACTATGCTACCACTGGCAATAGAAAATAAATCATCACCAATAATAATTTCAATGACAAATCAAATCTTAGCATAAGAACCATAAAAGCTAATCACTTTACTACCCTTGACATAAAAAAGAGATCTATAACAATACAGACACAAAGAACAACCAAATAGCAACATACAATAACTGTCTAATAAATGTAACAATTATATCACTATTAACAATAGAAAAGAATTCTACAATATCATAGAGTCAGCTAAATATCTAAAAATTAATAAAGCTTAATAATAGCACTAATAAAATGGAGGAGGCAAGATGGCAAAATGAGGAAAATTGTGTAAAGTTTGGAAAATGCAGAAAAAGATGAGGAGGGAAAAATTGAGATCATAGAATTAGATAAAGGGACAGAAAAGAACACAATACAAGAAGAAAACAGAAAACCAGAGCAAAAGAAATGCAAAAATAAAAGTAGAAAAAAAAAAACTAACCAACCAACCAAACAAACAAAACAAAACAACAACAACAACAACAAAAACCACTGAAGCTCCCCCAAAAACTAACAAAGAGAGAACTGTGGCAAAAAAATTATTTTGTGTATTTGAAGGAGTGGTTTCTTCCCAGGGCCTGCAGTGTTAGCATCAGAAATGGGGAAGGCAGAGTGAGCCACTACGGAGTACTATTTTGTTTGTGCTGTTTCATGTGTGCAAATGCCGAGTCCAGTTCTGCCCCTCCGGGTGGGCGTGGTTGGTCAGTAGTGTCTGTCCTAGCGCTGCCCACACTCCGGCTGCTCCCACTTTCTGTGTTCTAGGGACCCACGTCACTGCCTTCTCCTCTAACTGGTGGATTTGTGGAGTGCCTCCCTGGCTCCAGGTGTCCCACTATCTTTAGGCAACTGTCTGAGATTTGGTGTCTTCTTGATCGTGTTCACAGATGGGGAAAGCCCACGGACTACTATTTGCTGGATGATAAAAATAGAGTTTGAGTTGTCATGCAGTCTGCTGGATTTAATACCAGCACTTTCAGACACAACTGCCGCAGAAGCCACACCTGACAGGGCTTGCTTCTCACCATTGAGGACAGAGCCCCACTCCCTTCCTGTCCTGAACTTAAATTTCTTGGAAGGGAATCTATGCGTACCCTTAACTTTCTCCATGAGGGACTCCTGTAGCCATCTCCTATCCAGTCACTGTGGTGGGGTGACCCAGGCAACATAGACATGTAGTTGTTTTGTGGCTTCGCATTCCTGGAGTAGTTCAGCCTTAATTAGTCTTAAGCATTCCCAAATAGCTTTTGCTTAATCTCTCTCAGATACAGCCAGTATTGCAATGGATTTCTACTCCAACACTAGCTGCCACATGGAAGGAGTTGCGTACAGAGTGGAAAACCACAGGTTTTGCAGCTTAAATTATCTGTTGGCTTTTCTTTTGCCTAGAGCACTGCCAATATGGTCTGTTGTTTTTCTCTGAGGCCACTGACCCTCTCTGGTCTTAACATCGCATTCAAGGAGAGGCCCCTCCACACACCCTGGGAGCCTCAGTTAGCATTCCAGCCTGTTTCCTGATTTTCCCTGTGTTGTCTTCAGATTCTCCTCTTTTCTGTTATTTCTAGTTTTCTTACTAGATCTTTCTCACTCCACAGGGCTCTTCTGGCTTTTCTCTTTGTTGAGTTTTTGTTTTCCATGTGTCATGAGTCCAAGTCCTAGAGAGACTGTACTAAGCTGTCAGATTCTATACCACCATCTTCTTTCCTTTCAGACAGAATGACAATTGTGAAAAACAAAAACAAAAAAGTGTTTGGGAGGATGTGGAGGAAAGGGAATCAGTACAGTCCCTTTGGGTATGCACATTCATACACTGTTAAAAAGAACTTTGGAGTTGCCTCAGAAAAATAAAGTTGAAATATAACTCAGTATCAGACTTCTTAATATGTATTGAAATGACATAAAGTTAGCATTTCAGAGAAATGAACTCCCATATTTATTAAGCACTATTCAGAGCAGCTGAGCTATAGACAGAATCAACTCAAGTATCCATTAACGGATAATTAGGCGAAGTAAGTGATTTAGTGATATGCAATGGAATAACATTCAGCTACAAAAATAATGCAAGTCTGCCATTTGTGGGAACATGGATAAAACTGGAGGGCATTATATTAAGTAAAACAAGTCAGGAGAAAAAAGACAAATATCACTTGTTCTAGCTCATATGTGGAGGCCAGTATTGTTGATCTTGTTAAATTACAGAGTAGAAGAGTAAGGAGTTAGGGCAGGGGAGAGAAGAGATAGAGTGAATTTGAATAACAGAAACAAAAATATAATTATATAAGAAGAATAAGTTCTATGTTGTATGTATAGCAGAGTAAGGAAGTGTGGTTTAAAACAATTTATACTGCAATTTATTGAGAACCAAAAAGAGGAATTCATGTGCTACAAGGCCCCCAAAAATGATAACTACTTAGAGAGTTGAAAACATTATCTTGACTTGATCATCTCACATTGTATACATGTATTAAATTATCATAATGTACTTTATATATATATATATATGTATAATTGTATGTCAATTAAAATAATTTTAAATAAATAAAATGTAATGGAAAGATGAGGCACTAAAGTGCCTTTGTATGTTGTGACAATATGTAGCCAGTAATAATATGCTCAGGTACAACTTGTATTTAAAGCATAAAATATTAAAAATATTGATTTCATTTATGAAATTCTATATTAGATCACTATAAACAGAAAATATTTTTGAAAAAATGCAAATGGTGAAGATAATAATAAAAATATCTGTCTGAATACTGTAAGTAGATGCCACATTAAAACAATTTTTCAAGTATTATACTAAAAGCACCTTAAATTTTTATCAAAGCGGATATTGTGTTCAAATAACTTATCTCACTACAAATGTTGAGTATTTTTTGGCATTAAAAAGTAATACTTGGTACAGGAATAAAAAGTTTCAGGAATGTGAAATGAATAAGATATGAAGGCATAATATGTAACATGGGAGTAGAGGTCACTGTACTATAGTATAAGTGGACACTTGCTCAGAATGTGAATTCTAAAAGTTCTTACCATATACACTCTCCCCCCCCCACACATAGTAACTGTGTGATGGGTGTGTTAATCAACTAGATAAGATGATAGTGTACACATATCTGTAGACACTGAGTAAAATGCCTTAAATATGTATAATAAAATAACAACAAAGGGTATAATTAAAATTTTAAAAGAATACAAAGTGAAAAGTAAGATACAGATGTTGTTTATTTAATGATTTGTTTACCAAACATTTTATGTATTCATTTGTTACATTCTTGGTAGAGTCCCATTTGTTGGTGATGGACAGACACAAAACTAAGATATGCTGTCTTCAAAAGTCCTGTAGTTGATGTCTTAGTTACTTTCTCTTTGCTAAGACACAACACCTGACATTTGTGATTTAAAGAGGAAAGGTTTATTTGGCTCACAGTTGGTAGTGGCCTCAGTCCACAGTCTCAGCTGGCCCAAGGCAGGGCAGCAGGACAGAGGAGAAACAGGAGAGCAAGGCAGATGGAAGCAGAGAGAAGTCAAGGGAGGAGGGAGGGAGACAGACCCACCAGGCCACAGCCACAGGCATTCACCTGCCCTGAGCAAGTTTAACTTCCAAATTCCAACATCACATTAACTATAAACTCATCAGTGGAATAACCCAGGTTGTATTGGTGCTTTCTTACATGTTGAATACTTTCCTGTTAAAACATTTAATGGTGAAATTCTGTTTTCCTAATGTCTAATTCTTGTGTAAAAATGATGAAGGAAAAAATGGCCTTTGTTTTCCTAGATGGAATATACATATTTTAATACACTGATACAAAAGAATTAATTGAGAAAAAGATTTTCTTAGTAGAAGATAATATTATATAAATTATAGCAAATATTTGTTATTTGAAAAATGTTCCAAGAAGATAAGGGCTGTTGTTATTATTTTCTTCTACTGAAAATCAGAGAAACCTTGAGAAATAAAAAATAATAAACTTAGTTTTGATATGTTTAAAATACTATTTGAAGTGAAGAGATAATCAAGAGAAATTGGTGAGTGTTTTCTTAACAGCCAAGTAGTAGTCATAAATTCTAAGTAAACCAAAGTTACTAATAAACTATTACTGCTGAGCAAGTAATGTAATAGCCTAGACAAGGAAATATACATCCTTGGCAGAGAATTATAAGACAGAAAGGAAAATTATACTGTGGAAAAACTAGAAAAACTCTTACTATTCCTTTTCTTTACTATTTTAAACAGAAAAAAGATAAACGTAGAAATGAAATAGATTTTTGAAACAGGTTAGTAGAACAGTTACAATAATTAATACATTGCATATTGTTGTCTTTAGAGTAGTTATTCAAAGTACAAGATACACAGTGGAATGCTACTTAGTCACAAAGACAGATAAACTTGAGGATTTTATAGGTAAATGGATGCAATTTGAGACCGTATTCAAAAGTGAAATAAATCAGACCCATATATGTAAATATCATATTATCTCACTAGTGTGAAAAACTGAATGAGCAAATAAGATCCAAAATGTACAATAGATATTGTGAACTGAGAAGTAACTGTTCAAAAGAAAATTCCTTTAGATTAGACAGAATTGAAAACATGAAATATCTCTAGAAAATTTGTAAATACATATGAATTTCCTTTCTAAACTCTTAATGTAAAATACTGTGGCAGATTAATATTGTTGTCATTATTGTACGCAATTCATAATAAGGCAGGACTGCTGAGAAACAGCACACATCATTTCAGAGTGTTCCGGGTATCTTTTTTTCAACACAGTATTTCAGTGTTCCTAGCACGTTGCTCTTCTGTTCCTAAGGCCATCTTAGCTGAGGTCATCAGAATGGTTTGTGTGTATGCAGCTGACATGCGTTGCTCTCTGTGTAGAAAGGCTGTGTGTTAACACTGTAGCAATGTTCCTAAGACAGCAGTTGTCTAAGTGTGTTCCCATCTAATAGATGATAACCATGGCATCCAGAAAACGTAGAGCACTTACTAGAGCACAGAAAGTAATTAAGTGACTTAAGTTTCTGATCTTATTTCCCTGACTGTAAAGTAGCAGCAATACTCATTGTATAAGGTTGTTGCAATAAGCCAATAAGATAGCATATGTTGAAACTTGCAACAATTATTCACTTCTCCCTGTACTGATGCCTTATTGACAATATGAAAAACATGCTTCTAATAACAACAAGAAAACTTTCTTCAACTCTAAAATAAGGATTTAATTACACGAATCTCCACATTCTTGTGATCATTCAAAGAAATAAGGTATGATAGTCATAATAATACTCCTATAGTATAAATACACAGAGGATAGATTTATTCCACAAAACCAATTTATAAGAAGTATTACATGCAAAAATATAACCATGTATATACAAATTACTAAAGAATATAAATTAAAATTTTAAGATTTCTAATCAAGTGTGTCAGAAGTGGTACTTATCATTTTAATTTGTATATTTTTGATTATTAGATCTGGTATATAATCAATGTTTGATTTGCTATAGTAAGTAAAGTGATCTCTTTCCTATGGAAAAATGTATCAATGTCACTTGACTTTCTGAAGGAATATTTGTCTTTTGCTTGAAGATGTATAGGCTTATATATTCTAAATAATGCTTGTTAAGCCTATTAGGCTGCTACAGTAGAATATACTAGAGCAGATGATTCATAAAAACCAGAAATCCATTACAGTTCTAGAGATCAAGAAGTCCCAAAATCAAGGCAACATTAGATTTGGGTCTGGTGAGGATTCTTTTATACTTCGAAGATGGTTTCTTTCTGGTCATGTCTTCACATGGTGGAAGGGGAGAACCGGTTCCTTCAGGTATTTTTTATAAGTACATCAATCCCATTTATGAATTTATCAACTCTTAAAAGCCCCATGTCTTAAATGAAATGGGCACACATAAAAACTGCATTGTTTCTCTGGCATGAGACACTGAAAGTGTAAATGAGGACCAGAATGTATAATAGGTATTGCGAAACAGAAGAAAATGTACAAATGAGGAGGGAACAAAGGAGAGGGTAGGAGGAAAGGAAATAAAGGAGAGGTTTAAAAAGTGAAAAAAAAAAAGAAAAATGGAAACAAAGATTTTATAAATGAGGAGGGAGGAGGAGTTGAAGGGAGGGTAGGGGAATGGGAAAAAAGAATCAAATTATATCATGTACAGGTACAAATTCTCTATGGGGAATGTGATCACTCTGTATATCTAAAATGTATCAATAAAATCTGACTGAGGAAAAAATAAGTCCCATGTCTTAATATTACTGCTTTGGGAACCAACTTTCAACATACGAATTTGTTGAGATACACAGACATTTAAACCATTGCATTACTTCTTCATTGATTAAATATATTGTACTTTTATTTTTTATGTTTCTGCCTTATCTTTTCATTTTATATGCTTTCTTTTAGTGAATACAATTATTTAATTTTAATGCAGATATACTTAACTTCTTGTGTTTGTAAGTATATTCTTTAAATATGAAACATTGTCTTCAAATTCATTGGGTATTCTTTTAAATTTCCCTTTTAACTGATAGTGATTTTGTGAAGGGTTTAAATGAGTTTACTGATTATGCATATCTAGTATCCAAGGGATACTTATTAAATAATAAGTTTCCCATTTTCTTTTTTGATCCACAATGTCACATGTCAGAGCCTCAAGTGTGTGAGTCTCTATCAACTTTTTTTCTGCCCCGTTAGTCATACTGCAACACAGGCTGTACTCTAATATCTTCTTTATTACCATCTCATAATGCTCTTCAAAGTCCAGTAAGGAAGTGTTAGTCATTTATGTTATTTTTTTCAATGGTTGTTTTTATTGACCCCTACATTTCTCTCTTAATAGTAATAATTGGGAGAAGTTAAGGAAGGGACCAATCAATTGTGGGACTGATATATCAGGAGTCACAGACAACTTAGGTAAAAGCTGTATAAATGGAGTGTCAAGAATAAAAACCTGAATAGATGGTAGTGAGAAAAAGATTATAGAATATAAAATTGAAAATGAGTATAGACAACTTCTTCATGAAGTTTTCTGAAAGTGAAAACAAAGAAACAAGGTAGCTTAACAGAAAGTGATGGGCTGAGGGTTTAGCTCAGCAGCTCAAGTGCCTGCCTTATATGTATGAGGTCATGAGTTCAATCTCTGTTACAAAAAACATTATTTTAAGTTAGATTTATTATACAGTAATTTCATACTAAAGAAAGTGATTTAATATAGAAAGTTATTGGAATGAGGACTTTGAATAGAGGAGAGAATTGGATTTTGTTACAATACTGAGAAACCCAGTTGCCCTTACAAGGTCATGTGTGCTTAGATTTGGTGCAAGGAGCTTGTGGGTAATTCCTCTACAGATGTATTTTAGTTACAAGTGACATAAACATCAAGATAAACAACTACATTAACATCTGATACTGGATGCTTAAAAGAATGGAACCAAAATCATCATGTAGGAGAATATTATGGCTATAAATGTGGTAAGAATTTTTGGCAGGCATGGCCTGGGATAAGATTTGAATGAAAAAAAAAAAACCCAGAAAAAGCTGATTCTTCCAGGTTCCGTATGATAAAGGAAGACAATATCCAGAATCCTATAGTTCATGAAAGAGCTATAAAATGGATGGTAACATATGAGCAGTAGGATCTAATCTCAAAGTAGGTGATGGTGTGAGGAGATAGAGATATAGTAAAATAATGGTAGGATTAGTGGACTGCAGATCTGACTGGACTAAGACTATTACAATTTGGGGAATATAGACTATGATTGGAGAAAAAAGAGGAGATTGGTAGGTAGAAACTGCTAATTTATGGGAGGAGTTGCAATTATTGGTAATGATGATATACTTGAATATAAGTGAAGGTGAGAGACTAAAAATTTCGATCACTATTATGGGTATTAAAACCCTCAAGAAAGATGATAGTGAAAATTCAAGGCCAAAGCCTTAAAAACTGATCTTATCAGGGGAACTGGAAAACAGCCTGGAGTTATAAAAGCAAAGCTGGGCCGGGGGTGATTATACATGTCTGTAATCCCAGCACCTGAGCCAGAAGTAGGATTGCAAGTTTCATCATAGTCTGGACAACTTAGCAATTTAGCAAGATGCTGTTTCAAATAAAAAACAGCTGGAGATGTAGCTCACTGCAAAGGTACATGGTTCAGTCCCCACCACACTCCCCATACACAAATGAATCCAGAGAAGACCGCACTTCCAGGTTAACAGCAAGTATCATCCCTGGGAAAAGCCAGGGCGTTTTTGTTAGTGTCTCTAAAACACCCCTTTTGGGTTCCCAACATTTCTGCCAAGTCAAGGAAGGCTCTGTAACCAGACAAGGTTCAAATGTCTGGATAAGAAATATCTGAGGGACTGGGGAGCTGAGGGTAACTGCCAGCATGCTAAATCAGCTGTTCTTTAAATACTGCTCAGACACAAGAACAAAGACCGCGAATGAGATCAATGCTATGTAGTTCGCTCTACAAGAACAGCTTCCTGCAGTAACTGGGAATAAAACAGCTCTGTTGATGCTCTAGTCTAGCTGGCCACCACTGGATGCTTCCAGTTCTATCTAGTGATAGTGGTCCCGTCTGGCTCACTGCCCCTGGACCTTCTGGGGACTGTCCTGTCCAGCTTACCACCACTGGAGTCTCTCTTTTTCCATCACTAAATCTCAATTAATCCTATCCATTCCTGTTTATACTTCAATAGGCTTTATCTCTCTCAAGCCTCTGAGTATTTTCTTTCATCCTCAGTAACCTCCCCCACTACTCCAGGACTCTTCGGCTGTGAATAAGACGCAGTGTGGGGTCATAGAAACAAAAAATCCATCAAAAGTAGGAGCTCTAGGAGATACTATGGTGCCCCCCAGCAGGGTAGCTCCAGTGAGAAGGTGAGGGCAACCTGGAGAAAAATGAACATTGATGAAAGGGGTGTGTTGGTAAAGAACTTGTGCAAGTGGGAGATGTTAGAGGTGTGAAATGGGATGGGGTGGGGAATGCACAGAACTGAAGATGGATTTGAGCCCAGATGTAAAGATGGCTGGGGACTTTTGAGCTCTTGGTGGTGAGCTGGACGGAGATAAAATGCCCGGTGTTCATACTTTCAGCAAATTGTGGTGACCATGGTGCCCTTGTGGTATTTGTTTTTAAAAACAGATACAGTACAAAATTAAATTTTTGTTAGTGGCAAGTGAGAAAATGACAGGATAAAATTTAATTGCAATGAAAGCATAAATTACACACAAATGTTCATCAATAACAAATGCTGTGAATCAGTTCTAAATTGAAAAATATTGTACTTAAGATTCATTAAAAAAAACACCTAGAGATTTCCAACTAAGAACTGAAATTTACATTTGACATTAAAGATCCAAATAAGAACAATAAACTTTAATAAATCTTCAATATAAACCTTTAAGCTAATTTCAAACCATACTGCATTGAGTCTAAGTAACATGCTATTAAGCAGCTTCATTAATATGCTCAGTTGAATTTTTCATTTGCTGGTGTAGTATTTGGAACTTTAGTGATTATTTTCATTTATTTTTAGAATCTACAATTTTTCACCTTTTTTTTTGCTTCATTTTACTTGGCTACAATAATACTGCACTATTAGATGAATGTTTGTGATTCTAGTCCAGATTAGGAGAGAGCTCATATTGTGAACTGAGTCACTCCATGCAAATGAACAATGCTAATATCTCAAAGGAATATGGGAGGCTGTCTTACACCTGACACAAAAAGGATGTCACCTAACCATTAGCAGATGGAAGAAATAGAATTCTGACAAAAAGAAGCTGATTGGTCCTCACATAAACATCATACACTTATAGCTGATAATGAGCCATTTGTCCACAAAATTATTAGCTCTTCTTTATTGTGAATTTCTAATTGCTGTTACAGTTTTACCCTAAACCGTTTCAAAAGTTATGAGGAATCCTTTCTTCCATCATTTTGTTTTAATGTAAGTTGTGGAAGATATACTGACATTCCTGGATTGAGAATATGACTAAAAGTCAAAAGTTATTTCTGAAGGGTGTATTGCTTCACCTGAGGCAGAGGCAGCCTCAGTTGCTGAGAAAATATTTAGACAGGAAAAATAAAGCTTTAATAGCTCATTCAGCATCAATCTGTGGAACCCACCACCCTTTCCAAAATGAGCATTACTGCTGTTCAACCTCAGATCTCTCTCTCTCTCTATTCTGTAGGATTTCAACAGAGTGGTGGGTAAAACACTGCAGATAGAACAGTTTAGGCATTTTAATTTGGAGCAGGGAATTTTCTCACCGAAAGCTCTCACTAGATGACACTGTTCGACTATCAAAATCACTTCTGGTTGTAAGTACAAAAACGCTTTCCAATGCTTTGCTTTCTTTCTTAATGAAGATATTACATTTTTTAAAGAGTTCACCTTTGTAAACTTACAATTGTGCCAATTGTAAATGAAAAACATTAATTTTTCAAACTCTAAAAGAAAGAATCTTTTGGGATTGTAACCAGAGTATATTTTTATTGCCAGGGTATGAAAAATTTTGGATGTGTTCTCACATTCTTCAAATTAATATTCTAAACAGTCTCCAGTAATAATTACTAACACAGGAGCACTTATTACACATCAGGTACAACCCTAATTGCTTTACATATGTTAAGCACTGTAATGCTCACAGCAAGCTTCAGAGTCATTTGAGTTTATCCTTTTTTTTTTTTAACTATCATTATTTAAGAAAACGAACATGGACAAGTTAAAATATCCAACTTAATCGGTTAAGTCACAAGGCAGTGTAACTAAGGACCTTATGTTTGACCATTATCATTGGCTTTCTCACTTTCTCAATAACTAGTAATTGGTCAATATTATTGATTCTAATTTGATTCTCTTCAAAAAGTAAAACATCCATTTTTTTAATGTTTCAACTTTAGCCTAGTAATTCCAAAATGAAGTTCCTCATCAGTAACATGTAGGTATAAAGGAATAGAGTGGGAACTAATAGATCAGCTCTGTCATTTACTGGGTATGGACCTCGTACAAGTTCTTAATTTTCTATAGCCTTGTGAGTAGTCAGTGAATTAATTATTCAAAATGTCCAGTATAATTTGTGAAATACAGTTGTAACTGTTTGAAATATTGTTCAAATAGAATTTAAATTCTTTCTGAATGCCTTTTCAGATCAACTAAAAAATATTATTTTAAGCACAGAATGAACTAACTTGATGATAAAGATGTACTAAAGAAAAGCTTAAAAATTTAAATGTTTGTGGATTTCTACCTGAAATGATACAGTTAGCTTTAGTGAAGCTAATTCTTAGTATTCTTTTATATCATTATTGGTTAGATTTATTGAAGCTTTCTGTTTTGAAAACTAAGTCATTTTATTTGCATATAATAATATAAGAAGCAGGCAGCCATTCTACAAGGCAAGATAAACACAAGGATGTATTAAAAGTCTGCTATATTTTCTTGGTGTGGGCTTTCTTTGTTACAAAATCCTTTGGTCTTCAGTTCTTCTAATGACCTTTTCCCAGTATGTTCTCAAAATATCTGCTTCTTTTTAAGCAAATTCCCCAATGCTTCTAAATGCTTATGAATGTATTACCTTACCTTCTAGTCTTGACTAGACTCTAGCATGATCACTTTTCATGTACCCTTTAAAGCTGAAATTATTTTTTTCTCTTATGTCTCTACAAAGCTAAAGCCTTCCTATTAAGATCACTTCCCCATTCTTTTTAGATTCAAAAATAAAGCCTGATCTCTGAAACCTCATATCTTTCATTTCTTTATTATGTCATTAAAAAGATTGCTAACTTCCTGTTAATTCTACCAGCTTTATAAAATTGCATATAAATGAAGCACAGCATTCAATTCCATAACATTTTTTTCATTCTAAATATTATTTTCAAAATTCTCTAACGTCTTGTTTTTTCTTTACTTTGACATAATTTGTAATGACCCTTGTCCAACTCAACTTTTCCCTCTTTCTTTCATACCTTAAGGATCACCAAAAATTATCCCCCAAACCAAATAACTAAGTTAAAAATCTTAATGCCCACCCCAAACCTCTTTTCTTACAGGTTACATTTCTATTGTTTCCACAAAATTATTCTTCCATGACACTTCATTCCAACTACTTATGCATTTCCTCATTTTTTATGCTGTTTGGATGTTTGAATCTCATCACTGCAATCAATACCTGTTTTCTTCTGCTTCCCATCTTTTACTACACAGAAATGATATGCTCTCCTAAGATAAATGTTCTATATATGCATTGTTCTCTGCTCCTGAAGACGTTTCTCCACGGTCTGTATACACTCTCTCTCAAATCATCTCTCCTCTTTCTACTGTTCCATTTTTATTAGCAAGCAAATGGTGTAGCATTTTAAATATTTAAAAATATTTGTTCTGTGTAGTCATGCAAAAACTAATATAGAATAGATTAAAATTTTTCATAAGTAGGAGACAATAAAATAGACAAGGATAAAAAATATTTATTACTATCTATCTAACTAGAAAAAGAATAAAAACTGGAGATTGATAAGTACCAGAGAAGCATCATGAAACCAGGACCTATTTTTATAGCAATAGCTTACTCAGATTCATCTGATTTAAATCACTTTTAAAGGAAATACACAAACCTATCCAAATGAGAGCACCCATCATAGAATACAGATGCACTGAGTGGTTTACCAGAAGACTTTATTAACTGCCATTGGATAGATAGTACAACTGGAGAACTATAATAAAAATGTTGTGAGGAGGTTTTTTTCCTTTTTAACCTTCATTCTTTTATAATTTATTAATTTATAAACACATTATAAGTTGAAATGGAAGAAAGTATAATATACTCTAAAAATATCTTTTATTATCTTTGGAGAAGTTGTTTGCTGTGAATGTTTTAACACAAAACTTCTATCTTCAACATAGTCTCAGTCCTAACATTTTGCTTCTTTTCCTTTCACAGTGAGTAATAAATCAATGCTAGTCATTCCTTGAAATCCAGCAAACTTATTCACACCAAAACGTCAGAATCATCTTGTATTTTTTCTTTTTTTAAGAATATGTCACCCACATTAATATTGACATGCCTGCTTATAGGATCTGAAAGATTTCAGGGTCACTAATTAAGCTGGGATAAATTTCTTTGATGTAAACATAGAGTAAAAGTTTATTAATATAGAGTCCAAAAGAAGCTCTCCAATTTTGTCTTGCTTTCAAGTTAAATTTGTCTCTTCAAAGCACTTTGTGTTTTCTTCTCACCTCATTGATTAACTAACTTTTCCTTTTTGTTCTGAAATGACCGTGAGCTTCTTGCATTTATTACTTTTTCCATTGATGTTCCTTTTTGATCTTCAATTTATATGTGCTCCATGAATCTGAAAATTTCTCTCAATTTTCTATTTTTCTTTACTAGATTTGGGTTTGATTATTTTAGCCCTAATATCTCTGAAAAGAGATTTAAATTATGCAATTAAATTAAATATTTATTTCTTATTCATATTATGCTATAGATGAAAACATTATTAAAGTGTCTTTTGATATAGACCTGCCATTCACTGATTTGCTTTGTTTTTCTTAAATGAAAAATCTAACTATAATGAAAAACAGGCAAAGTGTGTTTATTATACCTGGATACTAGGTTGGCTATTACCTGAATCACATTTTCCTAATATAGTGCTGTTATATGATATTTTATAAGGAAGTAAAAATATCTATTTTATCAAAGTATAGAAAATTATTTAAACATTATTGTAAGTTGGGCTGAAAAAATAACACATTAATAAAAGCTGCATGATGATTTAGTAATAAATTGGAATTTATTTTAAAAGGAATTATCTTGATAGTAAATCTATTATTTTAAAATATAGCTGAAAGTTTGTAGATTTTTAGTTCTTTTCTTTCTTTATCATGCATTTTATATGGCTTATTTGTTTTATATGAAACCAATATAGTCTAAAGAAGTCAAAAGATCATTCAATCAATAAATGATAAAGATGGGATAAGATGATTAATATGATGAACTCCATAGAGTTATGGTTAACATTAAATGTGGATATAAAATGGTTCCTAGTAGATGAGCAATGATGTTGAAATGCTTGAGGCAGCAGCAGAAAAGATGCCTGCTGGTTATGCTTATGTTTATGTTTTGGGGTTATTATATTTGAAAGCCTGCAAAACTATGAGACATACACCAATACTGAACTGTGGCCAGTACCAGTGGTGATAAGAGAGGGGAAGAATGTTCAAAATGTGATCCATTGAAGAATGGACCAATTTCCTACAAGACTTGGAAGGAAGAAAAAATGGTACATGGATGTGGCTTCATCTTCTCAACCAAAGATGGAGAACACAGTCTTGGCAAACATCAGTTTGCTAATATGTATGATGGGTTTATGTGATTTAAAATAAAATTGTAGATTTGAAAAATTTAAGTAGTGCCCACATCAATCTGGCATTGGTATGATATTTTTAATGAGCTCTCTGCTTGGTCAAATCATGTTCCTCATTGTAGCTGCACCTGTTTTCTTCCTTTTGATAATTTACTTTGGTAAGATGTTAACCTATGTAATGAGGGTAGATATATTTTTATGCTGCTATTATAATGAATTAACTTTCTGCTCCTACAGCTTTCATTTAGTCAAAGACAGTAATGTGCTGATTATAGAAATAAAGTATTCAGTTAGAAAACATTTGATCTAACATGAACTAACTTCTATAGATACAATGATGAGTGGGACTTGATCACAGTCTAAAGAAATGCAAAGTCCCAAATAAGAAACCAAAATGTGAATTATTTGATAGTGGAAGAGAATTTTGTGTCCATAGGAACATGCGTTTTTGACCTCCAGCTATGGAGAACATGACAGCAATCCTCAGCTAATCCCCTTTGCTGTGTACATTTGGTTATTCTGTGTCCATTCTCTACAGTATGTGTGTGGCCAGCAAATGGGTGTGTTCAAAATATGGAAAAAATTCCTGCCAACCCTGTCATTGTGACTCCTCCCGACTCTGGGATCTTTTCAAGGCAGTCTGGAACACTCTATCCAATCTCTTTATTCTATCTTTCACCTGGGATCAGTCTGCATGTCTAGCTTTCAGTTTCCCTACTTCAGCTTCCCTCATAAGGGATCTTCATCCAATATGATCTTTCCATATTTATATTGGAAATTTATATTTCCAAGAATATTGGTGCTTGCTTATAGCTGAAGAAGTGAAAAGAGGTGGGATTTCTCAGGGATGATGTGTTTACATTTAGGAAAGTTTACAACTACACATAACACTTAAAAAGTATCTTTAGATGAGTAAAGTTTGTCTTTGATTAGACCTTTCTCTCCAATTAATTGGATCTGCAGATCCACAATCAAATTAAGTCCCTTGAGTTGAAGTTTTTTAATTTGTGAGAACCACCTATTAAAGTGAAAATGCTACAAAGTACTTCCTTTTAAAAATATTTTATACTCATGGTATTTTACTATTGTTAGTATTTGAGAGAATCAGTGAGAGGAATCTACAGTCAAGCTGTGGAGAGAAGCATAGCTAGGAGATCTGAGAGACATGAGTCAAGGTTAAAGGAAGTAACAAAAAGACCAAAGATTTCCTCCAAAAAGTGGTTGCTGTCATAACAATTCTTAGGTAATAATATTAACCATTTTTTTCGTATTGTAAACCTTACAATTAAACACACTGTTTGAATTATGTAAGTTCCAGGCTCCCAGACTTATTGGAGTTTTTGTGCATCTACTCTTAGTTTAGGATCTGGTGTGTAATGGATAGCAAAAATGTGTGTGTCTCTCTCCCTCTCTCTCTCTCTGCTTCCCTTCCTCCCTCTATCTTTCTTTTTCTTTCTCATATTTGCTATTTTATGACCCAATGTGCCATAAGAGCAAGGGACTGCAAGAATTTAAGGTTTCAACAGTAAATAAGACACACCCATGCTCTACTGGAGCTTTCATTCTAGTGAGAGAAAATCATTAATAAATGAATAGATAAAGGAATATAGACATGTGGTGAAGAAACACAGAGCAGGCAAGGGCTAGAGAATAACTGGGAGTGAGGAGGGTGCTCATTAAGTGGGGTTGGTAGGGAAGGCATAGAAAGAGCATGACACTTGAGCAGAGACCCTTTGGGGAAGAGTACTCTGAGCTGAGGAAATAATGAGTATAAAGACACTGAGGCAAAGAGTTCATGGAAACCTTGACTATCTCCAAGATGATCAATGTAGCTGGATCAGACTGACAGAGACAGGCAAGTGAGATTGCACCTGTGAACAGGTACAGCATGCAGTGTGGAGGGCTGGCTTTCTTTAATTAGCAAATAGAAGTTCCTATTACAGAGAATTCCATAATAACTTGCTAAAAACCTTTTCATATTTTAAAGTCTCTGTAAAGCACATCTATTTCATAATTCACCATTTTAAATAAGACTTTCTTCCAAAGAGTGCACCTTAAGAGGTCTGCCATTAGCAAAGAGGTCTAATCTTCAGAATGTGGTACATTCAGCTGTACTGAAGTACAAGCTTATAATTTGGTATAATTTAGTCAGCAGTTTTGTTCTCCAGTAATATGCTACTTTTGAGACAATCTGATATTTGACGTTTTGATTATATTTTATTTTAGCTATATTTAGTAAAGAAGTTAATATCTTCAGTGAGAGCAAGTTAACTATCAAAACAAATGATTTTAATTTTCAGAAAAAGTGCTATTTGCAAAAATATGTATTTGGGTAATAGTATTTTAACTGGAAGAATATCAATGTCTCATCTGAAATACAAAATTGCTGATATATTGATGTACATATAAGAAAACCTGTAGCAATTTTTGAAATTTTTTCTGAATTAAAATATATTAAATAATTTAACATTTTCAGTAGTAATATGAAAATACTTTGCAATGTTATATATTCTAATTTCTTTCATGATCTAATTTCATTTTATTGCAAATAGTTAATTGATTTTTAATAGTATATGCACATAATATACTTCTGCCCAAAACAGTAACATTTGGTAGTATTATAATATGCTATAATATAATTTAGCATATGATTTACTAATGTTTTTGTCTTTTTGAGACAGGGTCTCACTATGTAGTTCAGGCTGGCCTTGAGCTCACTTCATAACCCAGGCTGGTTTCAAATTCTCAACAATTCTCCAACCTCAGCCTCCCAATCACTGGGATTACAGGCATGAGCCCCTATGTCTTGCTCTAGCATATGATTTACTTATAATTTATTTATTCAACTAAACATATAGTCTTTTCATTCTGTCTACTAGGAATGAATAACTATTTTAAAAGGTTAATCTAAACAATCTCATCATGATCAGCAAAACCACAATATTTAAAAATTATACATAAAGAGTTTTTGATTAAAAGTTAAAAGTCTAATAATAGTTCATTTCTAACTATTTTTTCCTGTCAGCAAATTTAAGGCAATTTGACACTGGAAAAAATTTAAGTCAATTTTAATTGGAAAAGTCAGTACCAAAGAAAATATGAGATAATAATATACTTGCTTAATTTTGCCTCCTTTTTAACCATCTTCTCCGCTTCTTTTACATTTTCTTTTAACACAAAAGACCTAATGAACTATTTAACCTCAAGTTTGGGGATGTTTGAACTCTCCATGACCAGACTGAGACTGTAATTGGAGAATTCCAATCAAAATTGTATATTTATCTTTTTCTTTTATTTGAGGGCTTGTCAGATACTTTTAGGAAAGGAATGATTAAGCTTGACAATATAGTTTATAGTATCACTATCTTCTAGTTAATTGGGCAATTTGTATTTAAAGTAGATGAATTTAATTCATTTGACTGTGTATGTGAGACTCTGTCCAAAATAGCATTGACTCCCAAGATGGTGGATCAATAGGCAGCATGGTAGAGAGCCTCTCTGAGAAAAACAACTCAGATGCTAGAATCTAACACCATGGAGAAGACCAGATGAAAGGAGAGGGATTCTCAGGACCCAGGAAGAAACTGAGGAAAAAGAAAAAAGAAAAAAAAAAGCGCAAACAGAGGGCTGGAGCTCATCCCATGCTGCCCTGGGTGGAAAGCTGGAGCTGGATACATCCCCACTGACCTGGTCCCATGCAGTACTGGGTGCGTCTTGGAGTTGGATGACTCATGATCGAGTTGAGGTTGCAACCCTGCTGGAACAGGGGTTGGTGAGCCTGAGACCCTCAGTGGGAGGAGGCACTGCAACAGGGAGCAGAACCAGCAAGATAGCTGCACTGATTCATGAGTGCTGGGAACTGGATCTCATAAAAGGGGTGGCTTGATGAAATATTGGAGTTGGGCAGGACAGGCAACCGCAGCTGCTTCAGTCAGCTGCTCCTGGCCCAAATTGGACTGGTGGGATTTGCTTGGGCTGGGCGCATGCCTCTGGTTGGGACCCAATAGCTAGGGATGAAACTGACCCGAACTTGTGACATCCACAGGGCACAAACTAACATGCTGAAGGCACTGGTTGAAGCTTAGAAGGGAAGGGCCGGCCCACACTGCTCCTCTGTGCACCTCATAGATCAACAGCAAACTGGAGAGAGCAGCAATACCCAGCCAGTACATTTCAGAAAAACTGTAAGCAATACAGAAAGGACCTGAGACCTCCACCATTTACCTGTCTGAAAGAAACCAGAAACATGACAAGACAAAGAAACAACAAAAAAGTCTTCAGCCACTGATCCAGGGAAAATAAGTCCAGGAGAGGTAAATACAGAGAAAAATGAGGGCAGCAAACATGCAATATCAGACCACAGACTCAACAGAAATAAAGAAATACCTCTGTGACCTCACTGACAAATTTAAATCTGAAGTTCTAACTCAAGTGAAGCAAGATATAAGAAGATTAATAAAAGAAATACTAAACACCTCTCAAGAAGACACAGATGGAAGAATGGAGGAACACAGAAAAAGAAGAGAAACCTTTGATGAAGAATATAAACAAAATCTAGAATACATGAAACAGATCCAAAGAGAATACTAGGAAATTAAAAACTCCACTGAAAGCTGGTGAAAATTCTTGACTAAAACTAGAGACAGACTTTCAAAACTGGAAAACAGATTTGCAATGTATAATCATGAAAGGAAGGATCTCTTAAAAATAAGGAAACAGGAAGTAACAATACAAAGGCTAGAAGATGATAAGAGGATTTATAACTTAAGAATAAAAAATTTCAACAAAGAAGCAGGGACAAATACAAATCAGATAAAAGGCTATTCACAGAAATAATTAAGGAAAACTTCCCAAGCATAGGAAGTAATGTTCAGATATGTGAGGCTTACAGAACTCTAGCCAGCTACAACCAAAACAGATCTACACTCAGACATAGAATAATCAGGATCCCAGAAATCCATCACAAGAATAGAATATTAAAAGTGGTCAGAGAAAAGAAACAGATCATATATAAAGGAAAACATATCAAAATCACAACAGACTTCTCGACACAAACTATCAAATCAAGAAGAGCTTGGAGAAAAATATTCCAAGCCCTAAAAGAAAATAACCTTCAACCTAGATTGATGTACCCTACAAAACTGTCTCTCAAAATTAATGGAGAAACAAGATGTGTCCACGATAAAGAGGAACTGGGGGAGTTTGTGACCACCAACCCAACCCTGCAAAGAATACTGAAGGACATTCTAGAGAGAGAGAGAGAAGGAAATCACCAGGATTCCAGAAACAATGGCAGAAAGGCCTCAATGGAAGGGACAGACAGTGGAATCAAGGAGAAAAGTAAACAACAATGATAGAAAAATAGCATAGCAGAGATGTGGCAGAGAAAATTGACTATAGTTTAATTTTATTCTGTTCCAGTTTGTCTACTTGTACTAGATTTGAAAGCACAGACAGCTACCCCCAAAATAGGAGTATACACAGTGGTAAATATCCTTAATTCCCTATTAAGTTAAACTGAAGCCCTGTATTACATACACTGTCTTACTATGACTGATATTATTTAAATCTGGTTTGTTAGATTGCTGTTTTGTCTTGACTGATTTTATTTGAATCTGATATGCTTGATAGCATCAAGTCTGAGAGCAGAAGCAACTGTTCTGAAGACAGGAAGATTCAACAGGACACCCACTCTGGTTGGACTATTAACTGCTTTTGAAGTTATATAATGTCTCCAATGTTTTGTTTTTGTTAATACTGTTATGTACGGCTCTGTCCAATTATACTATGCCCAATGATATAGATAATCATATTGAAAATAACAAGGGACATTATAGTAACTACTGTAGATCACCTAGTATTGGCATTCTATATGACTTTTTCATTTTGTGTTTTTTCTAGGAATTTGCTTTTTTAGCATGTTTTGATTTATTCTTCCCTATAAAACATGTAGAGATTCATACATGCATAGAACTGAACAGTTTATGAGAATTGAATATAGTAATTGTAAAAAAGAGAGGAAAAGAAAGTATTCTAAAGGGTATAACTGCATGTATGTTTAAGTGTATAAGATTGATAACCAAATTACTAAGTTTCTGTTAGATAGGTGAACAGAACTGGTTGCAGTCTCACTGTTTAAATGTCTACTTTGTATGCTTTACTTATGTAACTTGAACAACTACTTCTAAGAGGAAAATATGTAATTGTCAAAAAAAAAAACCCAACAAAATAGCATCAATAAATAATGAGGATCCCAATAGCTGACTTTGATGTTAGAAAGAAAGAATGTGATTCTCCAAAGGAATGTGGGTAAAGGTTTAATATATAGTAAAATGAAAGAACAGAAAAGAGAAATTAAAAGCCTGTAGAATGTCAGATCATATAACTGATTTAATTTTAGGACTTGATTTGTGTGGAATGTGTTAGCAAACTTCTGTGACTGTGCTATATTTAACTAACTTGGTATCTAAATATTTTAAAGGTTTATTTCTTTACACATTTTGATGTTGGGATTTTTGGGGGATGGTAAAGAATATTTTCAAAAAGGGTAAATTGTTATGCACTGTTCTAATACAGTCCCAGCCTTTTTCTTTTTCCTATTACAAGTGATATATTGGATTCTCTGGGGTATGCTGGAAACAGATGTATATACATATGAGATAAACAGAGAATTACAGATAAATAAACTCAGTACAGGAGGTACTAGTTATTTTCCTGAAAGCAATACACAGGAAAGAGAATATGTGGAGAAAAACATCAATATATTTGGGATATGGGGAAAAGTGTCAAGCCTCTAATATGTAGAAGGGACCATGGATATTGAAAATGCTATTTATTTTCTTATGTTAAGAAAATATCAAGGGCAGGGGCAGCACTGCCCTAACCAGTAAGCTGCAGAGGAACTTAAGGCAGTACGTAAAGGTCCGGGTACCTCCATCATTCACCTGTCTGAGGGAAACCAGAAACATGACAAGACAGAGAAACAGCAAAAGGCCTTCAACCACCGACCCAAGGAAAATAAGCCCAGGAGGGGTGAATACAGAGGAGATTGAGGGCAGCGGACATGCAGTATCAGACATGGCCTCATCAGAAATAAAGAAATACTTCTGTGACCTCATCAATGAATTTAAATCGGAAATTCTAACTCAGGTGAAGCAAGATATAAGAGGATTAATAAAAGAAAACCTGGGTACTCCTCAAGAAGTCACAAATGGAAGAATGGAGGAATCCAGAGAAAGGAGAGAAGCCTTTGATGAAGGATATAAACAAAATCTAGAATACATGAAACAGATTGAAAGAGAATATCAGGAAATTAAAAACTCCATCAAAAGCTGGCAAAAATTCTTAAAATAAGCTAAAGACAGACTTTTAAAACTTGAAGATAGGTTTGCAATGTATAATCATGAAAGGAAGGATCTCTTAAAAATAAGGAAACAGGAAGTAACAATACAAAGGCTAGAAGATGATAAGAGGATTTATAACTTAAGAATAAAAAATTTCAACAAAGAAGCAGGGACAAATACAAATCAGATAAAAGGCTATTCACAGAAATAATTAAGGAAAACTTCCCAAGCATAGGAAGTAATGTTCAGATATGTGAGGCTTACAGAACTCTAGCCAGCTACAACCAAAACAGATCTACAATCAGACATATAATAGTCAGGATCCCAGAAATCCATCACAAGAACAGAATATTAAAAGCTGTCAGAGAAAAGAAACAGATCACATATAAAGGAGAACTCATCAAAATCACAACAGACTTCTCGATGCAAACTATCAGATCAAGAAGAGCTTGGAGCAAAATATTCCAAGCCCTGAAAGAAAATAACCTCCAACCCAGATTGATGTACCCTGTAAAACTGTCTGTCAAAATTAATGGAGAGACACGATATTTCCATGACAAAGAGAAACTGGAGGAGTTTGTGACCACCAATCCAACCCTACAAAGAATACTGAAGGACATTCTAGAGAGAGAGAAGAAAATCACCAGGATTCCAGGAACAATGGCAGAAAGGCCTCAATGAACGGGGCAGACAGTGGAATGAAGGAGAAAAGTAAACAGCAATGACAGAAAAATAGCATAGCAGAGATGAAGCAGAGAAGATTGGCTATATCAATGTTTTGTCTTGACTGATTTTATTTGAATCTGGTTATGCTTGAGGGTGTCAAGTCTGGGAGTAGGGGCAACTACTCTGGGGATGGCAGGATTCAATAGGATACCCATTCTGGTTTGATTATTAACTGCCTTTGAAGTCCTATAATGTCTCCAATGTTTGCTTTTTATTAATAGTGCTATGTACCACTTAGTTTAATTATACTATGACTGATGATATAGACAATTTTATTGAAAATAACAGGAGACATAATGGTGACAACCATAGATCACCTAGTATTATGGTTTTATATGTCCTTCTCATTTCGTGTTTTTCTAGGAATTTGTATTGTTGAATTGTTTTGCTTTGTTTTTCCCTCTAATACAGAAAGGCTAAGTATACATGTAGAGACTTATACATGTGTAGAACTTCTAAGTAGTTTATGAGAATGGATTATAGTTATTGTAAGAAAAAGAGAGTAAAGGAAAATATTCTAAAGAATATAACTGCATGTATGTTTGAGTGTGTAGGATTGATGACCATAATACTAAGTTTTGGTTGGATAGATGAACAGAACTGATTGCAGTCTCACTGTTTAAATGTCTACTTTGTATGCTTTACTTTTGTGACTTGAACAACTACTTCTAGGTGGAAAATATGTAATTGTCAAGTAGTGATTTCTTACTGGTTTTTGTTTTTATTTTTTGAAAGTTTGTATTATTTCTATCCTCTTTCTGTTTCATTTTTTTCTCTAAATAAAAAAAATTTAAAAAGTTTACTACAAATGAGTCTAGCATTAAAAAGTTTAATATGGGAGACTTTCTTTTGAGGTATACACTGTTTCTTTGCGTATTTTAAAAAAAGAAAGAAAATATCAACTTAATAAAATAAAATATCAACTTAGTGACTTTTCACAACTGGAAATATTATAAAATGCAGGCATTCAATCTGTTCCTAAAAACCTGAAGAACGGTGACAAAGACTAAATAAAGCTAATTTAGAATATTAGTCCAAGAAGTTTTACTTTGGTCTAAAATAGATAAACAGGAACCTAGTTTACCCTCTTAAAAGTTTTTAAAAAGATAAAGTATATAAATTTTTAGTTCTCATGATATTGGACATATTGGGAATAGAAGGCAGCAGTCTGCAAGAGCAGGGAAACAGACCTGTGACCCCTTCAGTCACTCCAACTCTCTGGTTTCCAGGCTCCAGTAAAAGAAAGGAGAGCAAAGGTGGATCCAGATTTCTCTCTGTGTTAAGGAGATTGTTCTGCAGGTTGAGGAAAGATGGGTGAGTGGGGTGGAGTTTATAGGACACAGTTTGAAGGGACAGCGGGGTGTTGCATATAGAGAAAGCTTCAGGGAAACTCTGCCTCAAGTATGTGATCCAGAACTTTCCCACACATGCATGTGAGAAAACTATCTAAGCCAGGGAAATAATCATGACAAACAATTAAGGAAGTGGTTTCCAAAGTTTGAACAGCCAGACTGAGAGGACATTAGCGAGAGAGAGAGGAATTACACAGAGGAATTACCACAGTAGTGGAGGAAATCCATCTTAGGTTTAATTCTGCTCTAGTCTTGCTAAACACACAATGAAAAAATGCAGTGCAAAAGAGATTTGTTTCCTGGAAATATAACTAACTTTCAGGACAAATGCCAACATAGTTTTCAGACCATGAAATTATAAAACATCCAACAGATAAAATTTATGTTATCTGGTAACAAATAAAAAGCTAAAAAGTATGCAAAGAAGCAGGGAACTAAGACCACAGTGAGAAATATTAGTTAACCAATTCAACCAAAAATAAAATAGATGATAAAATTGGTAGACAAGAAATGAAAAGTTATTGTACTTTCAAGAAGGTAGATTAAACACTCTGAAAATAGACATAGAAGATATGAAAAAGTCTAAAAGCAAACACTACACATGAAGAATTACAATGTCTGAAGTAAAAGACATCTTGCTTGGAATTACAAATAGATTACATCTTGCAGAAGAAAAGGTTAATAAACTTGAAGACCATAATTTGTATTGTTCACAATAAAACACAAAGAGAAAATACAATCAAACAAAATAAGCAATAAATCCACTGCCAAAATAATAAAACATCAGTGAGAAATGTGTCAAACTCAAGTAATGAAATACATGTTAAATGGAATTGTAGATGACATAAGCAAAGGCAAATTTTTTTGAATAATGATCAAAGTCATGAAAACTATCAAAGTACAGACCTAATACATTAAACCATCCCAAGCTACATGTAATTTGAAGAAAAAGTAGACTGAAAAAAATTTTATACAGAAGAACAAAGTTAAAGATGACAACATACTTTAGTTTAACATAGTCTTTAAACTACTAAAGGAAAAAGATAAAATGTCAAACTGTCAACTTAAGAGTTTATTACTCAAGGAAAATCTTTCAAAAATTTAGTAAAAGATTTTTTCAGACATAAAAAAAATTGAAAGATTTCCACAATAGATTTGGCCTTTATCAGTGATGGAAACCTTTTATAGACAAGTGTCCAAACTGAAACTTAAAACTCACTTATTTTCACTGAAATTAAACTTGAACTCTGAGGTTTTAGTTTAGAAAAACAACTCCTATATTGACGTCTTTTTGTAAAAAGAGAAACAAGTAATATGCATGCCATGGGTTCATCACGGCTGAACTATGTGAGAGTTAAGCTTAATTGTGTCAGCCTGATTGGCTTGGGAGTTGCCCAGGAGATTAGTAAAACATACATATCTGTGTGTGTTTTGTTGGCATATGACCTTCTAATCTATATATTGTCCCTAGCTACTCCCTCCCTGCATTGTTACCTTGCTTTATTTCCTAGATACCATCAACCAAGTATATTTTCTTCACCTTGTCCTTCCATAGGACATGATTCTTCTGCTTTAGAGCCAGCTAACAGTGGATTAAATCCTCTGAAACCATGAATGTACTCCTTTTAGTTGTAAGTACTGGTTATTGTGTCCCAGTAACAGGAAAACTAATATACAATATAAGAATCCTAAGAAAAATCTTTTAGGCCAAAGAAAAGTGTTAACAGATGGAAATGATTTAAATGTTGAATACAGAACACCAAAAATGTAACAGTATGGATAATTATAAAAATGTTTTTTCTCTAATCATCCAAAACTCATTAAAATAACACTATGGCTTGTAGTATGTTGAATAGTATATAGCAATAATTTTTATATACATCAAAAATTTCCTCTTTTTTGAGAATCAATAAAGCATTGTGTAATATTTTCTTTTAGTTTTGTCAACCATTCCTTAACACTGTTGATTACAATTAAAATCTTCAATATATTGATTCATATTAGAAAAATTACAAAATCATTATCTTGGTTACTTTTCTCTCATTGCTGAAACAAAGTACTTGACACCCAAATGAAGGAAGGAAAGGTTTATTTAGCTCACAGTTTGTGGCAGTTTCAGTCCATAATCAGCTGGCTTCAGGTCAGGGTGGTGTGGCTGAGGGGCAACACGGTAGCTATGATAGATACCAAAAGTGACAAGAGCAAAAGGACAAAAAAGGAAAAGTGCATCTCCTACCTCCCCTATACTGTATGCTGACTACCCACCCCGGGGTAGGTGCAGCACTGACACTGCCAATCCCAGCGCTAGATAATAAACTGATTACAAATGCTAGGCTCAACAGCCTCCATGACTACATGAAGCTTGCAGGGGAGCTGGTGGGGGGGACACCCAAATATAAACCAAACTCAGATGTCAATCGTAACAGTAATTCTTCCTGACTCGTGTAATGAAGTTCCTATTTAAATATAAATTTCCATATTATATTGCTAGATTCCAAATAAGTTTTTAGTTTCTTTGCAATATCAACTTTAACTTGTGTAGATCCAGCATCATTTCAGTGAAAAATATGTCTTGATATAGTCAAGAAAGAGTAACTATCTGTCCTCACTTTAGTAAACTATGTATTAGACAGTGGCAGATGGATAGGGTTATATAAATTAGAACACATTTCCCAGGATTTAAAATCTCAAAATATATGAACATTAGAAGATTAATTTTTTGCCATTGTAGAAATTAAAGAAATTTTGCAAGCTCTAGACTTTATGTCTGGTCATATGTTTATTTCAGTGTTTTTCAGTCTGGTATCTCTGCAATCTTTTCAGGAAATTGTGCAGGTCCTTACTTTGTCTTTCTATTTCAGGCACTGCCAAATCATATTATCTTTAAGAACCTGGCTTACACAATAGATTAGACATAACTAAAAACACAGAGAAAACTAGTTAGATCAACAAAAAACACCAGGAAAAGTAAAACAAATTATTTACTTACAGATACAAAATGGAATGATAATAAATAAGCCATATATCTCAGTAACATCTGTTAATGTTAACAGCCTCAACTCACCAATCAAAGGTACAGACTGGCAGAATGGATCAAAAAAACAGAATTAAAAAATCCATTACATTCATGAAATTTATGTAATCCGAAAAGATATTCCAGTCTAAAAATTAAAGGATGGAAAACAATATTCCATGCAACATGACCCCCAAAACAAGCAAGAGTAGCAATTTTAATATCTGACATAGTAAACTTCATGTTTAAATGAATCATGAGAGACAAAGGAGGTGACTACATACTGATTAAAGGAACAATCTAACAAGAAAAATAACATTGGTAAACATATATGCACCAAATGTTGGAATACCTGCCTTCAAAAAACAAAAACTGCTGAAATTAAAAGATCATATAAACATTAACACAATCGTAGTAAGGGATTTTATCACCTCAGTTTTGCAAAGACATATCAACTAAACAAAAAACCAATAAAGAAATTTCAGAGTTGAACCATATCCTTGAACATATGGACTTAATAGGTATATACAGAGTATATTCTACCCCTTTATAACAGAGTATACATTCTTTTCAGCAGCATGTGATACTTTTTCCAAAATATATCACATGCCAGTCCACAAACCCTTTCTTAAGTAAATATAAAGTAATTAAGATCACCCCATGTATACTACCCATAATGAAAATAGGAATCAATGAAAAAAGAAATTTTGGAAAGGACAAAATCTCCTAAGAAATTAATACACTCCTAAATTACCAATGCATTGCAGAAAAAAAAAATCAAAGAAGAAATTTTAAAAGATTCTGGAAGATAGTGACAATGACTGTATAATTCATTAAAGCTTCTGGAGCACTACAAAAGCAGTTCTAAGAGAAAAATTCATCAAAAATAAATGCTCACATTAGAGAAACATAGAAGGCCCAAATAAATAACCGTAGGAGAAATATTAAGAGATTTGAGCAACAACAAACCAGCACCAAACCAAAATTAAGTAGAGAATTTATAAAGATGAGAGTGGAAAGCAATAAAACTGAGATAAAAAACCCTATTAAAAAATCAATGAATAGGAAATCTGGGTCTTTAAAGAATAAATAAAATAGATAAACCCTTATCAAGACTCATCAAGAGAAAGAGATAAAAGAATCATACCAATACAATTAGAAATGACAAAATTGAAATCACAACAGACATTGTCAAAATCCATAACATAGTAACTACTTTTAAAAATTATTTTCCATCAAATTAGCAAATTTTGAAGAAATAGGTAAATTTCTAGACCTACACAAACTACCAAAACTAACCCAAGAAGACATAAATATGTTTAACAACCCAATAGCAAGCAATGAAATTGACTTAATAATAAAGAATCTACCAATTTAACTGCTGAATCCTACAAAACCTTTAAGGATATTATATCATCAATAATCCTAAAGCTCTTGAAAGAAATTGAAAATAATAGATTGCTCCAAAATTCATTTATGGAAACTATTATCACCCTGTTCCCCAAACCAGATAAAGACCCAACTAAAAAAGAGTACTATAAGCCAATCTCTTTCATGAATATAGAAATAAAAATCCTCAGCAAGATATTAGCAAATAGAATGCAGCATATTATAAAAAAAACATATATCTTGAACAAGTAGGTTTCATACAAGAGATGCAAGATGGTTGAACATAAATGTAATATATCTTGTAAGCAGTAACATTAAAAAAACAACACAATCATATCAATAGATACAGAGTAGGCTTTCAGCAGAATTCAACTTCTTCATAATTAAAACTTCTGAAGAAAACAGACATAGAAGCATCATACATGAATATGATAAAGGCTATTTATGACAAACCAATAATCAGAATCATACTAAATGAGTAAAAACTAAAAGGATTCTCACTAAAATATTCTCACTAAACAAGACAAAAATGTCCACCATCACCTCTGCCACTCAACATAGTACTTGAAACAAAATTAGTCAGAGCAATTTAGAAAGAGAAAGAAATAAAAGTGACATGCATAGGAAAGGAAAAACTTAAATTATTATTTGCAGATAACATGATACTCTACATAGAAGATCCAAAGAACTGCACTAAAAACTCTTAGAATTAATAACTGATTTCAAAGAAGTATCAGAATACAAGATCAACACACAAAGCATTAGCATTCATGTATACCAACAACAAACATGATAAGAAGGAAATTCCAAAAATAAGACCATTTATAGTTGCTTCAAGAAAAATAAAATACCTAGGAATTAACCTAATGAAGGAAGTGCAATACCTCAACAAAGGAAACTATAATACTCAGAAGAAGGAGATTGATGAAGACATCAGAAAATGGAAGATGACTCTTGTTTCTGGATAGGCAGAGCCAATATTGTCAAAATGGCCATACTTCCAAAACTGTGTATAGATTCATGCAATCCTAATCAAAATACCAACAGCATACCTTATATATATATAGAGAAAATAACCCTAAAATACATACAGAATCAGAAGAAATGATGAGTAGCCAAAACAATTTTGGGCAAGAAGAGCAAAGCAAGCATACTAACTGTCAAGCTATACTATAGAGCAATAGTGATACAAATGGCATGGTACTGGAACCAAGTAGAAAAGTGAATCAGTGGAACAGAATAGAGGATACAGAAACTTTCCCAGATGTATTCAATTATTTTATCTCTAACAAAATATGTAAAAGCATATGGTGAAAGAATGATAGTCTATTCAACAAGTGGTATTGGGAAAACTGGTTGTTTGTAGAAGAATAAAACTGAACATTTATCTCTCACACCATGTATTAATTAAAAGCAAAGTGTATCAAAGTTCTAAACATTAAAACAGAAACATTAAATCTTCTGGAAAATAAAATAAAATAAAACACATGAAGGTATAGGTGTAGGAAAGGATTTTCTAAACAGAACTTCAACTTCACAAGAAACAGCAGCAAGATTCAACAAGTAGGATTATATCAGACTGAAAAGTTTCTGTACAACAAAAGAATCAATCAATACAGTGAAGAGAAAACTTACACAATGGGAAAAAGGTTTTGCTAGCTACTCCTCAGACAGAGGACTAATGTCTAGAATGCACAAAGAACTCAACACACAAACAAACAAATAAAAACAAAAAGAAAAAGAAACCATCTGAAGACTCAGTCAAGAAGTTAGCTAGAGCAATGAACAGACACTTCACAAAGGAAGAAATGAAAGTAGTTAACCTATATATAAAAAATGTTCAATATTTCTGGTCAATAGAGAAATGCAAATTAGGTAGTGCTGACATTACATCTTACTCTGGAAAGAATGGCAATCATTAGGAAAACAAACAGACATAAACATTGGTGTGGCTGTGGTGAAAAAGGAACCTTCCTACACTGTCAGTAGGAATGAAAATTGGTACAGTAATTATGGAAAACAATATGGAGATTTCTCAAAAAATTCAAATTAGAAATTTCATATGACTCACCTATTCCTCTGCTAGGCATCTTCCCTCAGGTGCTTAGATCATCACAGTTCAGTGATACATGCATGCCAATGTTTATAGCAGCACAATTTGTAATAGCTAAGTCTTGGAAGCAGCCTGTGTACCCATCAGTTGATGATTGGATAAACAAAATGCAGTATCTATGTATAAAGTAATACTATTTTGCTATAAAGAATGAGAAATTTGTAGGAAAATGGATGCACCTGAAAAATATAGTACGAATGAAATAAACATAATCTTAACTACTATATTGCATCTCTCATTTGAGTGAAGCAAAGTACAAAGAAAATGGTAAAGGATGGATAGAAAGTGATAAAGGAACTGATCTTATCCAATATGAAAGTGGTCCAAGGGAACAAAGATGAGGAGTAGGAAGAGACGAAGGGGAAATGAGAGGAATAAACAGGTGCCCTTTATAGGATTCTAACTCCAATTAATGTAAACATTTCATGCCATAACATAAGCTCAGAGAGATAATATCAACAAATATGTAAGAGGTGATGGGGAAGTGGGGGAGAAGGGAGAGGGAAAGGGAAGGTTAAAAAAACAAGCTGTAATATGTACATGTAACCACTCCCTAAGATGATTTTAAACTGTGAATTTCAAACATGTAATAATAAAATTTAAAAGAAAGGAAGGAAAAAACAAACATGACTTTCATTCAGAATGATACCAAAGTAGAATTTCAGCTTGAAAAATGCATTCAATCAATAATGCTGAATGCCAGCCATACAGTGGAGTACCATAGTATACAAGGTATATGGGAAAAATATACGGTGAATGTTTACATTTCAAAAACAATTGTTTCAGTAAAAGACGCATTGCCATTGATGACCCTAATTGTAGTCACAGGTTGCAAGGAGAACAGTTACATACAGGAGGTGTAATTTATAATATTATTTTGGTAATGGTCACTCATAGAATCAAATACAAAGAAAGTTTAGGAAATCTGTCCACAACACTAAAGACCTGGAAAATCCAGCTAAGGGCCCTGATCCCATGGCAATATCTTACATGAGTCCAGCTGAAAACCTAGATCCCATGACAATAAATCATACAGGTCTACATTCATACATTCATAGATCTGTGCTGGGAAGGCCCAAAGGTCTACAGTGGAAGCTAGAAAGTCTGTGTCAATGGGGTGAAAGATCTGTGCCAGTAAGTTGAAGGTTCTATAGTAGAGCCAGGAAGCAACACTCAAAATAAGGACCAGGGTTCCCCCCAAAAGTACCATGGCCATCCTCATCAACAATGAAGTCCTAAGCTCCTCTGATGATGAGAACAGCTGAGTACATATCAGGAAGCCAGCGAGACAAACTTCTCCCGGAGATTAAACAGCACACATCTTCCCCTCTGGAGCCAGGAAGTGATGCTCAAAGTAAGGACCAGAGCTCCCCCAGAGAGAACAGCAGCTATTTTCAGCAATAAGGTTTTGAGCTTCTCTGATGATAACAGCCTAGTTCATATCAGGGGAGACAGCATGACAAGCTCCTCCGGGAGAACCAATGGCTCCAAATAACACCACTTAGAAGAACCCACAACACTACTCTTCCTCTCCAGGTCTCCTTTTTATGCTGGCAACAGTACTCAGGTGAATTATTCATGCTCAGCATCATGCTGATTCAGTTCAGCTGGTGTTTAAGTTGACCGCCAGTTACCAATACACTATACCCTTCAAAATATTCCCCTTTGCTTCAAATATACTTTTATCTTTTTTTTTCTTGCCACTTTCTGAAGCAGTTCTGGAAGTCCACTTTCATGAGAGTCTATGAGATGTGATTAAATAAATGCAGAAAATACTGCTATGCAGTGCCATCGAACAGAAATGTAGGGTTCTAAAAATATTATCTGTGCCCTTATCCACCTTGTTTATCATATTTAGCATTGTCTGACTCCTGGCTCTTCCCCAAAGAGAAAATGACCAAGAAACGTAAATATTTTGAATTGATTCAGGACATTGATCAGCCCCAACAGCACAACTAAAAACAGACACTCATGAAAGAGGAATTCCAGACTTGCTTCAGCAAGTGGCAAGAACCATGTATTTTGTGGGGGATTAGTGGCAATGTCTTACTGTAATACATTTTTAAAAAATTAATTACTCACTGTATTTTCAAGTATTTCTTATAATTTTATAACATTAAACTCACTGTATTTTCAAGTATTTCTTATAATTTTATAACATTAAAATATGTTAAGCTTTGTGCTGTGGTTTTTGTCTAGATGTCCTCCCAAATCCTCATGTGGTCATTGTGTGGGGCGGGGATCTTTCGAAGGTGGCTGAATCTAGTGTTTGTGGTTGGTTGACTGTGTGAGTGCTGTACCTGCTCTGTGCTGGGTAGCCCGCATACAATATAAGGCAGGGAAAGAGGCTTTTTCCTTCCTTTTCCTCTTTTGCCCTTTTTGATCTTGTTGCTTGCAACCCCCATGACCAGTTGCCCCTTAGCCATGCCACCCTGCTTAGAGCCCATTGAGTATGGGCTGAAACCTCCAAAACTACGCTAAATAAACCTTTCCTTCTTTCATTTTGGTAGTTAAGTATTTTGTCTCAGCAACCAGAGAAAAATAACCAAGACATTTTGTTAATTCACTTATATGTTTTTATCAAGAACTATTAAGACATAGGCATGATTATTCATAGCAACATGCATATTTCAAGTTACCATTAATTTCATTTCAGTTCTCATGTCTCTTTCTTAGGTATTCCATCCATCCTCAATTCTAGTGATCTATACATATCAAAATAGTGATTGTATAGAAAATCAAATCACTTTTAAAATTAATAAATTACATCAGTGAACTCTCAGTGTAAATTCTTTGGTGGCTATGAATTGTTAACTTCACAGGCTATAACCTAAAGATTAGACTGACTTTCCATTTATGTCCTGCCATCACCTAAAGGTAATTTGTGCACATGTGACCAGGGAGTAGAGAGGTACAAGAGAAGGAGAAGGTAGAAATTCAAGTTGATTCTGTAATACTTATTATCCAACAAATTTAAGTAGAAAATACAAAATTTGCATTTTTGTTAATTAAATCATATAAAATCTATTCTAGTGTAGCACTTCTCAAATTTTAATGTCAATAGAAATCATCCAGAGCTTCTTAAAATGTAGATTCAGAGTCAATGGTCTTAAAAGAGACCTTAGGTTCTGCATTTCTAACTAGCTCCACACTCCTACAAATATTTCCAGTCCCCATAGCACACTTGGAAGTAGCAGAGATCTGTAAGTGATATTCACAAACTGTAGGTGAGATCTTGAGAGGAGTTTTGTTTTATATATTAAAAGGTAGTTGAATGAGCCGACTCTTACTTTTTCATTTAAAATGTCTCCACACAAAAGAACACACACACACACACACACACACCAGCACGCACAGCTGTTAATTGATACATTGTTTTAACCTAACCTTTGTAGAGCAATACACTTAAGGGCAGGGATATTATCCATAGGATATTTTCTACTTATCTGACTGTATGGTGGTTAGCTTTTATTGATTCATTAGTGACTAGAAAAATCTAAATGATAGATTTCAGGGATGCTCTATGAATTGGCAAGAATTGTTTCCTACCAGTAAACTGTGCTTGTTAAATTTTAATGATAGTGCAGTCTCTAATGAGCAGAATCCATGTTCTTGGGAAACACAAGTAGCCCTGAATTTTGTTGTGTGTTTGCCAGTGAGTTCTTTAAATTTTAACTATCAAAAAGGAATATGAAATGAAAGCACAGTCCCCAAATCTAGAGAATAGTAGCTACCATATGCAATATTTTCCAATTTGTAATTACAAACACTGAGTGAAAGGGACTCTCATTCCTATTCATTACTTGCTATTTTCATTGTAAATAAACAACCAAGACACTCCAGCCCCACAGCAAATGTCAAGGATGGCAGACAGAAGAGTCCAAATGATAACATCTCCATTTTCATTTTCACACACAAAGTATGTGCATCTAGAGATCAAATAATTAATACCCATATTAAAATATACCCCTAAATTATTTTGAAGAAGTGTGGTAAGGTAACAAGACTTATTGACAACTGCTTTTGAAAGGAAAGTTTATTCTTTATAGTTTATTCTTTCATGAGTGTCTGTGAAGGAAACCAGCCACACCAAGCATGGGTGCATGTGTAAGTGCCAAGGTTGTTAGGAGCAGGAGTGAAGGAGATACCATAGGAGATTGTTGTGGTTTCCACAGCAGGGATGAGCGGGGCTGGGTAGGCAAGGTTGACCAAGTTCAGGATTGGATACTCTGAGGACTTTCCTTGTGCTAATATTAGGCAGTAGTTGTGAGCTCTGATTGTCCAGTGTTTGGCACTGGGGTGATTTAATGCAGAGGAAATATTGGCTGGGTACTTTAATGTCCTATAAAAGAGATAACGAGGGTATGGGTTTGCACTGAGTGGTTTGCATATGAAAGGACCATCACCTGACCAGTTGTTTCCTATGCAGGTATTAGTTAATCCCGAGGAGGGCAGTTTTTCCCAGGCCTGCCAGCAAGATGCCAGAGAAGTCAAAGTTTAATAAAGTATAGGAAGTAAAAGAAAATATGATTAATGCAATACACAGAACAAAAAGAACAAATTTTACCAAGCCTCAGTCAGATTTTTCTCAGTATCTGTGAAAGGGGTTTTGACCCCAGAAATGATCTGCATCCACAGATGGTTTTGCAGCTTCCAGGGCCACCCTGAAACTTCCCTGAATTAAGTTTTATTGCATCATAATCATAATAATCATTTTCTCAAATAAAATCAGGATCACTATAATTTTCCATGAAGTTCTCTTTATGTTTCTATAAGAATAATAAATCACATTTATCTCACACAAATCACACTTTCCTTGAATTTCTCTTTGAGTGAACTTCAATTCAGAAGATAGGAGATGGAGAAAAAAATCAATCTTTTTGTTCCATCTCAGGGAGAAGATTATTTCATATGAAATAAATCTATCTGGGAGCAACACTAGTCCAAAAAAATTCATTTTTCTTCTCTACTGAAACTGTGAAAAAGACAGAGAAGATACTGATTACTCTCACAGGGCATGAATGTTGAAAATGGTTAGAATAAATACTATTAAATTAAATAGATCTATATAAACACTAATAAATTCAATCAAGTGTTACATAGTATTTATTATAAAATTCTTCTTGGATATCATTTCATATTTTAAAAGTACCAACTGTAAAAATAGTTTTTAAATTTATTTGGGGTAAAAGAAAGAATATATATATATAAATGAAGAATGAAGCAGTCAGAACTTAGTAATGTTTTCTTAATATTCTGCTTTCAGAATAGTTTTTTTTCATGGATATTTATAGTTAAAATTTTGTGGTATATTTTTATTAAAAATTGTGCATGTGACTGTATTAGATATTTGTGATCATTTAAATGCCCTGACTATCTTTATTCTGTCATCCTTACTACTTTAGAATTTCCCCACTTCTACTTACAAATTTAATTTCATTCTTCCTTTTTTTGTCATTACTCAGGAGCCTGTACCCTCTTCTCATTTTTTTCTTTCTGTGACCTTCCCTTTATCTTTGCCTTTGTTTTGTTTCCACATACTTCTTTATTTAATTGTGAGGTATTGCACTCTGACTCAGCCTATCATTAAGTTTGGGGCCTACCTTCCTTCCATCCTGTCTCCCTCCTCTCTCTTTTTCTCTCTCACTTTTCTTTCTTTCTCTTTTTATTAGTAGTGGGAACTGAGTTTTCAGAGCCTCACACTGAGCTACATCTCCAGCACTTCATTACCATGTTTTTGTTTTAATTTGAGAAAGGATCTTGCTAAGTCACTAAGTTGCCTAAGTTTGTCTTGAACTAAAGATTTGCTTCATCAACCTCCCAGAGTGCTCAGTATTACAGGCCTGAACTATCAGGCCTGGCTAAGCTTAGGGCATTTCAAACATGCCACATGAGACTTCATACTTCAGCAACACTAGTCATGGAACTGTTTCATATTTATAAAGAATGAAGCCAATCTCTCACTGAAACAGAAAATGCTAAAAACATATTAGGATTAAACACGAATTGCAATAAAGAATGAAAAATATAATCTATATAAAAAATTGTAAACAAATAATAAAATGATAGATCAAAATTCAATCATATGGACAATTATATTAAATGTTAGTGGATTAAACACTTTTATTAAAAGGCAAAATTTAATAAGATGGATGAAAGTCTCAAACTATATGCTTTCTGAAAAAGACACTCTTGAAATAAAAGCACAGATAAATGGAAGCACAAAAGATGCAAAGGTCTAACATAGAAACATTTAAGAGGGCTGGAGTGGCTATTTTAATGTCAAATGAAACTGATATTTAGACAGACTACTATCAAAGAAAAATAAATATTTGATAAAGATAAGAGGACCAATTAATCAGAAATAAATAACAACAAAAATGCATATTGGCCTGACACTGTAGTCTTAAAAGCATTACTGTACATAAATTAAGAAAATTAAAGATGGATGTGAATAACTTAACAATCAGAGTTTCAGGTTCCCCTCCAGGTTGTAGTTATTCAGTTTATGCCCATTCTTTCTTTCTGAACATATTATATATTTACTATTATTACATATATTATACATATGTGTATATATATTCATATATTTCTTCTGTTCTTTATGGGGTTTTGTATATAACATACTGAAGAGTAACAAGATCATAACTTGAGGATAAGAAAGCATTTAATTTATAATAAAACCCTGGACAATAAAAGGCTGAGAGGATATTATCAGCCAATTTCAATTGCCAGGAATAAAATGCTCATTTAATGAAAATATACTTTTCTAGTATATATTTATAGTTATTAAGATTATAAATGATGATTATGAATATATTTTCTGGAAATATTTTTTAGTTTCACAAATATTGTCTTTCAATATATTCCTTTTTACTATAGTGAGTGGAGGTGTTCTGGCAAATTTACTTGCCTGATATCTTTAATATATTTTTTTCCATAGGAAGAAAACAGTGAAAAATGGTGTGTCTATCTCTGTTTAAGTTTTATAATCTTTAAAAGTTGTCTCCAGAGATCACTGTATTGCCAGATAAGCATTATTTTTTCCTTAATGGTGTTTAAGCTTACAAATTTCTGGTAAAATGAGAAATAAAAACAAATTGTAACACAACTAACCTTATTTTAGAGACATTAAAACCCTTCTAGTACTGGTAATAGTTGTTATTAGAAGAGCCAAGTCATAAAGTACATATAATTTCACTTTTGAAATATATATAAGGGCACCACTAGTCCATTTATTCCCAGAAATCACTGAAAAATTGACTAACAGAAAATCTCATCAAACTATTTTTGCATCATTTGAAATATATTTTCCATAATTCTTCAGGAGTATAGAAAATACTAATTTCCAAGAATGAAGAAATTTTATTCTGTCTCCTGATATTCTTAAAAAATTAGCCCACTTTCAGCCACACTGTTGTGCAAGTTAAGTAAGAAACAATCAGATCATTCTTTGGTCAGATATTAGAGTACATTTTCAAAAATGCTGCATTCTTGTGTGTTGTGTGTGTGGTGTGAATATACCATACACCACTATATATATATATATATATATATATATATATATATATATACACCACTATATATATATATATATATATATATATATACCATACACCACTATATATATATATATATATATATATATATATATATATATATATATATTCACACACACACACATATATGTGTCTGGAAAAGATGATATGTTACAAAACTTGTCAGCAGAATAGAACTTGTAATCACATGTGTAAAGTTGTAAGCACTATTTATTTTCATGGTCACTGGCAAGTGAAATACTGATAAATTTCTCAAGGCATAATTTTGAGTTAATTTAATTCTGTGTGACACATTATTGTGCTTTCAGGGTTCAGTTCCTTGATCCTTTGAGGAGTAGTACTCCTCCTGATAGGATAAGAAAGTGGTTACTTTCATGTCTTTACCAGGTGTACTCATCATGCTGATTCCCAAGGAATATCTTATATCTTGGGCATCCATTTGGCTTCTGGCTCTATTTGTTTTTCTTTTGTGTTTTACTCCTTTTTGGAGAAGTTAAGCAAGCTTATCCAAGGATTAGATTAGTGTTACCTAAGTAACATATCAATGCTGAAGAAAAGATTTTTGTTGTTTTTAAAGAGGCATAAGCGGATTTATTCAGCACACTAGAAAGTAAGAGAAAATGAAGAAGCAATTTTAGGTTGAAGAGCAGAAAGGACCATGGCTCTGATGAAAATTATTAAACTGGCCTGAAGAAAAAGGTTTTAATTTATACAGCTTCTTTAATCAAGAATTGCTGGCTCTAAATGCCTACATATAGGTAATACTGACCATGGTGCAGCATTTATTTACATCTGCTTTCTCAGATATGGAACTGACCAGACAGATGACATGCAGAACCGAGTCTCAGCTGCACGAGTAGTTTGCTGGTCATATTGTAGAGTTTCTTCCCCAGAGATAAGAAAATAGAATCATACTGGATGATTGTGGGTTCTCAAAACTCAGTGCCTTGTTTGTCCTTTTATTGCCCTCAAATTGTCCACAGCTCACCATCCTGTCCTTTAATTTCACACACCGTAAAGCACTTCAGACAATATCTGAGACTATTCTGTAATCTCTTCATTGTCTAACTTCTGCCTTCATTGATGTATTGTGGCTTTCCAGAGTATTCTCTTTAGCTCACCATATAGATGTGTCTGGGGTCACCCATTCCAGTAATATGACTCACTTTTCTGTTTCATTCTTTTTTTTATTGCTAGATCATAGTGGAAAAACTTTACTACCTAAAAATGACATGCAATGGATTATTAGCACTTTCTTTCAAATTCTGTTGAGAGGCAATAAAGATAATATAGAAGAAAATAAAAAATGTTGTCTTGTCCAGTACACTTACATAGTAAAAAGTTTGTTCCTCTTAAGTCAAAGGAAAAGACAAAAATGAATATATTTATGTTATATGGTGACATATAACAATCACATAACCAGGCAAACATCTATTGTTCAGGGCAAAGACTAGGGAAGTCCTCAAATCTAGGTTATTGGAGGAAACAAAAAGAGAAACGGATTTTTGCTGGAATGGATCTCCAGTAAAAGAGTAAAGACGGAGAGGGTTCTTCCACTCCAGAACACCAAAACATGCATCTGCTTGTAGAATGTGTGAAGTTTAGGACAACACTGTGCCTGCCTCTGTCCAGTCTTGGATATCAAATATATTGCGAATAGTGGCTGGGCTCCTGAAACTCTTATTGTCTGACATCACTCCCTGTGAGGATTAGATATCACTGCCTGTCTACAAAATGGACCTTTCCACAATAAAATAGTGCAAAAAAAAAGAGCCATAATTTTAAGTGGGTTTGATGCTAATGTCCTTGGATCTGAGACTATTTTGATAAAGTTTTGTTGGAACAGTCATGCCCATTTAATTTCACATGGTTTATGGCTATTCATAACATCCAAAGACGGAATTGGTAGTTGTGACAGACTGTGTGGCTGAAAGTGCCTAAAATATTTATTGTCCAGCCCTTTAAAGAAATCTATGGCCAAACTTTTACCTTATTCTCCATCTAGAAACCTTACTAGCAATTTGACATGACCATGACACCTAAGTAGGTGATCATTTTCCCAGTAGCTTTTCTTTTCATTTTATAAATTTATTGGTCAAAAATGGGAGAAGAACAAAAAGCTTTCAGCATAGATACTGTGGTATTTTAAAAAGTGTTGCTCTGGATTGAGTCTATTCTATGACAGGGAAAATTTGTTTATAAAATTTACTTCATGTTAATAATCATCTGGTGTTAGATCAGATTCAAGGGATAAGTCAAGATTGTTCTCTGGCTGGACTTGTACTTCTCCAGCACTTTCTTAATCATAATAACAGTTGGTATTATTAATTTTTATTGTGAAAACAGGTTTTATTTTTAACACCAACATATTACTGTTGTTCGATGAATTTTTCAAATTATATATTGGGTTAGAGTAAGACTCTAAACGTTACAGGGTGTCACCAGTCATAGGTTAACTGAAACTGCACACAAATTGTGTTGTTCATGAAAGAAGTTTCCCAAAACCTGAATGCGATTGATGTAAACATATACAATTCACTTAACAAGAATTTAAGTACATATTTTTTATTATTAGCAGGGCTTTTTTGTTTACTAGATATATATATCTATAAAACAATTCTGACTAAAATTTCAGAAGAAAGTTGAGGGCTTCCATGACCTTTAGGAGTACAAATGGCAATGGAAAGTCTATAGTAAATAGAATAATCTTCTGTGATAATTTGTGTGCTAAGAAAACAATTTTTAAAATTTGTTATACAATAACACTACAAAGTAGAACAATACTAGGATATTATAAAACAAAACTTTGGAAGATACACACACACACACACAGAGGCAATGGAATCTGAGTAAGGTCTGGGAATTTTACCAATGATTTCCTGGATTTGATATTTTATTGTAGTTATGTAAGATGTTACTTTTTCTATGAAGCTATAATTATTTCAAAATAAAAACTAAAACATTTCTAAAATTACTCATTTTAACTGTATTGTTTCAATAGTTTACCTATGAACAGCTTGTTATTATTCAAGAAAATATGTAAGTATAGTTTGAGAAACTAGTAAATAGTTTGGTTTTGTTCACAAATTTTATCCACATTGATAATTTCATATTATAATCATTCCCCAGCAATTTAACAGTAATGAGGACTGACCAGGTAGCAGAGGCCTTTTATTTAAATCTGCATTTCACCCACCAGGAGTTCTGGGAACTTGAAGATGGATTGAGTAGTAAGTTAAGCTCCTGATTGCTCCAAAAATCCTCTGAAAGAGATGCCAAGAAAGTTCTAATTGCCTACAACCTAATTAGTGGTCTATACAAAGAAAGTGAGCAATTCAGCATCTTAATGAGAATCTCAAGTAACCTACTTGCAGTTAATCAAGAATTAAGGTTATTTTTATTTAATTATGATTTTGAAAATATAATCCCACTATAGTCTCAAATTACTGTCTTTATTGAGAAA